>PVJS01032640.1:0-22659 GCA_004027185.1 Glis glis | reverse complement strand
GGGTTTTTTTTTTTTTTTTTTTTTTTGCGGTACTGGGGATTGAACCCAGGGGCATTCTACCTCTGAGCTACACCCCCTAGCCCTAACTTTTGTTCTTTATTTTGAAACCGGGTCTCACTAAGTTGCAGAGGCCTCACTAATTAGCTGAGGCTGGCGAACCCAGATCCTCTGGTCTCAGCCTCCCAAGTACTGGGATTACAAGCGTGCGCCACCATGCCCAGCTTATTTTTTTATTTTGAAACAGGGTCTCACTAAGTTGCTGAGGGCCTCACTAAATTGCTGAGGCTGGCCTCAAACCTGCGATCCTCCTGTCTCAGCCTCCCAAGTACTGGGATTACAGGTATGCTCCATCACGCCCAATTTATTATTTATTTATTTATTTATTTATTTATGTGTTTGTTTGTTTATTTCGTGGTACTGGGGATTGAATCCAAGGGCATTCTACCTCTGAGCTACACCCTAGCCCGTTTTATTTTTTATTTTGAAACAGGGTTTCACTAGGTTGCTGAGAGACTCACTAAGTTGCTGAGGCTGGTCTTGAACCTCCAATCCTCCTATTTTAGCCTTTCAAGTACTGGGATTAAAGGCATGTACCACCAGGCCAGGCTTAATTTTTATTTTGAAAGAGTCTTGCTAAGTTGCTGAGGGTCTCACTAAGTTACTGATGCTGGCCTCGAACCTGAGATCCTCCTGTCTCAGCCTCCCAAGTACTGGGATTAGAGAAGTGAGCCACCATGTCTGCCTCCCAGCTCTTTTTATGTAATTAATTTGTAGATTTATTTATTTAGGTACTGGGGATTGAACCCAAGGGAGTTCTTTCTCCAAGTTATATCCCCAGGCCATATACATACAGATTTCAAATACATACATATTTTGAAACAGGGTCTCCCTAAATTGCTGAGGGTCTTACTAGATTACTGAGGTTGGCCTTGAACCTATAATCCTCCTGTCTCAGCCTTCCAGGTCCTGGGTACAGGTGTGCACCACCGAACCACCATGCCTGGCTATATTTATTTATTTTGGTACTGGGGATTGAACCCAGGGATGCTCTACCTCCAAGCCACACCCCCAGTCCTTTTTATTTTTTTATTTTGAAACAGAGCCTCACTACATTACCTGGGGTCTTTGCTAAATTGCTGAGGCTGACCTCAAACCCGTGATCTTCCTGTCTCAGTATTCCAAATACTGGGATTACCGGCGTGAGCCACCATGCCTGGCTAGCCCATTTTAAATTTTCTTTTGAGACACAGTATCACTAAGTTGTCCTGGCTGGCCTTGAGCTTGTAATCCTCCTGCCTCATTCTTCCCAGCAACTGAAATTACAGGCATGCACCACTGTGCCTGACTTCAGCTTTATCTTAATCAAAAGTGACAGATGCAGCTGGGTGTGGTGGCACATGCTTGTAATCCCAGTATTTAGGAGGCTGAAACAGGAGGATGGAAAGTTCACGACCAGTCCCAGCAACTTAGTGAGGCCCTCCACAACTTAGTGAGACCCTCTTTCAAAATAAAAAAAATAAAATCCGGGCATGGTGGCACATGCTTGTAATCCCAGTACTCGGGAGGCCGAGACAGGAGGATCCGGGTTCGCGGCCAGCCTCAGCTACTTAGTGAGGCCCTCTGCAACTTAGTCAGACCCTGTTTCAAAATAAAGAATAAAAAATAGGACTGGGGGTGTGGCTCGGAGGTAGAATGCCCCTGGGTTCAATCCCCAGTACTGCAAAATAAATAAATAAATAAATAAATAAATAAATAAAATAAAATAGGGTTGGGGATATAGCTCAGAGGTAGAATGCCCCTGGGTTCAGTCCTCAGTACTATATATATATATGAAAAAAAAGTGGCAGATGCAAATGCAAGTCTCTCTGGAGGACAGCACCTTCAATTCAGAGGGCATGGAATTCCTAGATACGAAGTGTCTGCAAACAGGAGCTCACAGTCAGAAATGCCATGACAAGCCACCGAGAGCAAGAATCAGTGGCACGACTAACAGCAGAATCATGCCTACAAAAGTGTGAGCTACTATAATCATCAAATACAGATTCTAGTTATGTTTGTTTACTTATTTATTTACTTGCTTATTTATTTATTTTTGTGGTACTGGGGATTGAACCCAGGGGCATTCTACCTCTCAGCTACACCCCCAGTCCTATTTTATTTTTTATTTTGAAACAGCATCTCACTAAGTAGCTGAGGCTGGCCGCAAACCTGCGATCCTCCTGTCTCAGCCTCCCAGGTACTGGGATTATAGGCGTGTGCCACCACATCTGGCTCTCTAATTATGTTTAGGAAATAAAAGACATAGTTGAAATATGAGTGAGGAACAAAAGACTGTAAAAAAAATGACCAGGCAAATTGGAAGAAGGAAACCAAAAAAAAAAAAAAGGAAGAGAAAAACTCAATATGTAGTTAGAAAGTTAATTAATTAATTTATTTATTTATTTATTGTGGTACTAGAGGTTGAACCCAGGGATGTTCTATCTCTGAGCTACACCTCAGCCCTATTTTATTTTCTTTTTTAAATTTTGAAACAGGGTATTACTAAGTTACCATGGGCTGCCCTCCAACCTGTGATCCTCCTGTCTCAGCCTTCCAAGTACTGAGATTATAGGTGCGTGCCACTAGACCGGGCTGAAAGCAGTTTAAATACAAATATAAAGTTACTAAGCTGGAAGATAGCTCTGAGGAAGTTATCCAGGATATAGTTTAAAGAGCAAAAAGATGGAAATATAATACGTTATGAAATAGGGAAGATAGAGTGAGAGGGTGCAATCTACAACTGATCAAAAGATGCAAAGAAAAAAATGGGAGAGAAGTAAGATGTGACGACATCATTACTGAGACTTTCTGAGAATTCTTCATAGTGTATTGCAGACATGGACCAAGGATTTAGGAAGCAGAGTAAACTACAAGGAGGATAAGTACAAGAAACCCAAATCTAGACACACTGCACGAAAAATTCATAACATCTATAACAAAGGGATCATAAAAGCAGCCAGAGGGAAAAGACAGACTGCTCTCAAGAAATCAACTATTTATTTATTTATTTATTTATTTATTTATTTATTTAGCGATACTGGGGATTGAACCAGGCCCCGTGCCAGGCAATCTCCAGTCATTTCCCTTTTACTTCTCAGAGCAGCTGAACAAGGCAGATTCTAGCATTTCCCAGTTCAAACATGGGGAAACCAAGACCCAGAAATATGTAGGAATTTGCTTAAGGTCACATAGAGAGTTAGGAACAGAGCTGGCTGCATCTCCCCCAGACTGCAAAACAATAAAAAGACATCCTGGCTTATTGCTAAACAGAGTGTCTCAAAATACATGCTATACAGATCCTGGTATTTATCAAAAAAAAATGTTTTTAGAGCTCAAAGTTAAATAGTCCCCCAAAAAAACTTTTAAAAATTGTGTCTTTCAGCTGGCTTGGTGGCACATGCTTGTAATCCCAGTACTTGGGAGGCTGAGACCGGAGGATTGCAGGTTCACGGCCAGCCTCAGCAATTTAGTGAAGCCCTCCACAACTCAGTGAGACCATGTTTCAAAATAAAAAATAAAATAGGGCTGGGGGTATAGCTCAGAGGTAGATGCCCCTGGTTCAATCCCCAGTATCACACACACACACACACACACACACACACACACATTATGTCTTTGAGCTGGACTATACTTGGGAGGCTGACAGGAGAATCTCAAGTTCGAGACCAGCCTCAGCAACTTAGTGAGACTCTCAACAACCTAGCAAGACTCTGTTTCTTTTTTTTTTTTTTTTTTTTTTGCTGTACTGGGGATTGAACCCAGAGGCATTCTACCTCTGAGCTACACCCCCAGCCCTATTTTTATTCTGCATTTTGAAACAGGGTCTCACTATGTTGTGGAGGGGCTTACTAAAGAGCTGAGGCTGGCCACGATCCTGCGATTCTCCTGTCTCAGCCTCCTAAGTACTGGGATTACAAGCATGCGCCACTGCGCCCGGCAAGACCCTGTTTCAAAACAAAAAAGCAAAAGGTCTGGGGGTGTTGCTTTGAGGTAGAATGTCCCTGGGTTCAATTCCCCAGTACAAAAAAAATTTTTTTGTGTGTGTCTTTGGTGGCACATGCCTATAATCCCACTATCTGGGAGGCTGAGACAGGAGGATCACAGATTTGAGGCCAGCCTCAGCAACTTAACAAGATCATCAGCAACTTAGTAAGAACTTGTTTCAAAATAAAAAATAAAATAGGGCTGGGGGTGTGTGGCTCAGAGGTAGAATACCCTGGGTTCAATTCCCAGAATTAAAAGAAAAAAATGTGTCTTTGTTACAAAAGGAACAAGGCCATGAAAGTCTGTCGGAGCTGTGACCAGGGGGTGGTGCCCACCGCAAGGCGGATGCTAGGCAGTCCATATCACTGCCTGGCCAGGTGCAGCCATGTATCACTGCAGGTCCAAATGACAGTGATGGCTGGGCCTTAGACACCTCTGTTTTTCCATTTTCTTTTTCTTTTTCTTTTTTTTTTTTTGTGGGGATGGAACCCAGGGGCAGTCTATCTCTGAGCTACACCCCCAGCCTTATTTTATTCTTTATTTTGAAACAGGGTCTCACTAAGTTGCAGAGGGCCTCACAAGTTGCTGAGGCTGGCTGCAAACCTGTGATCCTCCTGTCTCAGCCTCCCTAGTACTAGGATTACAAGCATGCGCCACCACGCCCGGCTTTTCCCTTTTTTCTGGAAGTTGTCTTGGAGGGTTTATAGCTAGGGAGGAAAGAAAAATCATGCCTCACGGGATCAGGGTGACACCATTAGGGTTTTCCTGGAACTGTCTCAGTTTTAGCATGGAGCGTCTTGGGTGCCAGGCAAACTGGATGGTTGATCGCCCTCCGTTGGGGATGGGGGACTGCCTTCCTCCTGCGACCCCATCAAAGTGAGAGAGGTAGGCTGTGACACCGGCTCCTGGCATGACCTAGGATTCCCCATCACTAAACCAAGGTCACTGGAAGGACTTCGAAGTGTGCCTTTAGCTCATACCTTATGAATATGTCTTTTTTTTTTTTTTTTGCGGTACCGGGGATTGAACCCAGGGGCGTTCTACCTCCGCGCTACGCCCCCAGCCCTATTTTTTATACTTTATTTTGAAACCGGGTCTCATGAAGTTGCGGAGGGCCTCACTAAGTAGAGAGAGAGAGAGAGAGAGAGAGAGAGGGAGGGAGAGAGAGAGAGACAGGGAGAGAGAGCTGAGGCTGGCCGCGAACCCGGATCCTCCGGTCTCTGCCTCCCAAAGTACTGGGATTACAAGCATGCGCCACCCGCCCAGCTTTGAATATATGTCTTGCTCACCCAATTAATAGCATTTTTGGTTTCTTATATATTACCACTTCCCAAGGAAGCAGTGTTGAGAAATCACTGGGACAACTGGATCCTTGCAGAAGTGCCTCCTTGACACACACGCACACATGCACACAATGCACGCATGCACGCACACACGCATGCACACATAGAGAGCCTTACTTTTCCCATCCGAAAGGTGTTTCATCCAGGAGATGATTTCTCAATCCAACCACAACAGAAAGGCATTTAAATGGAGCCCACTCCTCCGTCATTGAATTGAGAATTGGTTTACAGATCCCTGTTTACTTGACTTTCTTTCTTTCTTTCTTTCTTTCTTTCTTTCTTTCTTTCTTTCTTTCTTTTCTTTTCTTTTCTTTCTTTCTCTCTCTCTCTCTCTCTCTCTCTCTTTCTTTCTTTCTTTCTTTCTTTCTTTCTTTCTTTCTTTTTGTACTGGGGATTAAACCCAGGGGCATTCTACCCTCAAGCTACACCCCCAGCCCTATTTTATTTCTTATTTTGAAAGAGGGTCTCATTAAGTTGGTGAGGCTGGCTGCGAACCTGCGATCCTCCTGTCTCAGCCTCCCAAGTACTGGGATTACAGGCGTGTGACACTATGCCCTGCAACTTGACATTTAAATCAGGGTAAGAGCAGAGAAACAATGTGGAGAGGTCAAGGGATAGGGCCACACATATTTCCATTTCAGCAAGGAATCTTCCAACACCAACTACAGGTCAGAGGTGGTTGTGGAGAAGAGAAGCAAGGTCCCTGATTCTAGAAGGTTCTGCTCAGCCCAGGAGGGGGATCATGTCTGGAAGGAATGGCAGATACCTTCAGGGGCCCCAGGTAATAGGGGACATTCAAATGATGGCTGGATAGCATAATTTATCCATATGACTCTGCCATACCCAGGGGGCCTGAAACATGTTTTCAGTCAGGCCCAACCCACTGTCTGGTCCTTGAGTACTTTAAAAGAGGGAGTAAGCGGGTGTGGTGCACACCTGTAATCCTAGTACTTGGGAGGCTGAGACAGGAGGACCACAGGCTTGCAGCCAGCCTCAGCAACTTAGTGAGGCCCTCTGCAACTTAGTGAGACCCTGTTTCAAACCAAAATATAAAATAGGGCTGGGGGTGTATTTCAGAGGTGGAATGCCCCTGGGTTCAATCCCCAGCACCAAAAAAAAAAAAAAAAAAAAAAAAAAAAAAAAAAAAAAAAAAAAAAAAAAGGAGCAAGCCAGGCGTGGTGGCACACACCTGTAATCCTAATACTTGAGAGACTGAGCCAGGAGGGTCACAGGTTGGAGGCCAGCCTCATAAACTTAGTGAGACCCTGTTTCAAAGTATAAAATTAAAACTAAAAAGGGCTGGGGGTGTAGCTCAGAGGTAGAATGTCCCTGGGTCCAATCCCCAGTACCACTTACACACACCAAAAAAAAAAACAAAAAAAAGGGGGAGGAGCAAAAAATGCTTTGAGGGGTTTGAGAGGCAGGAAGGCAAGAAAGGAAAAAGGACAAACTGGTACACAGGATGGACATACACAAAGATATCAAAGTCAACTACTATGCTGAAAACGGGAAGGAGGGAGGGGGAAGTCAGGGGGAGTGGGAATTGGGGAGGGCTAATTGACCGAGCAGTGCATGTATACGTCAACCATGCTGAAATCCTTCAAGATGTCTGATTGCAGTGCACTAATAAAAAATAAAAAAAAAGAAAGGAAAAAGGGTTCAGGATGCTGAGTTTGGGGCCAGCAGCCAGAAAAAACAGCATCACGGTATAGAATAAGCAAGAAGCCGAGGGGACACAAGAAGCCCTCTCTAGTAGGGCAGGAGGGCTGGCACCCAGGCAGATGCATTAGCATGAGTGGCCTTGCTCAGGGTAGAGGGCATGAAAGGATGTGGCCAGAGAAGGCTGGAGAGGGAGGCTGGGGGCACACAGAGGCCACAGTGGAGGCTTAGGGTGATGGGCAAGTTCATGCTTCACAAACTGGGGTTCTCCACAGTGCTCCGCAGGGTATATCTGGAGCATTTTCCAAGAGTGTCAGTTGTTTGAGGATTGGAGAGGAAGCAGTTTGTATTGTAAAATAAACATGGATCTAGATCTACACTATTATGGAGCTAACTACAAATTGCATGGATTTTGAAGGTGAAATGCAAAATTGTGATAGCCACAGTATCACACATCTGTAGTCCCATCTACTACAGGAAGGCCGAGCAGGAGGATCGCCTGAGCTCAAGAATTTGAGACCAGCCTGGGTAACAGCAAATTCCTGCCTCCTAAAAAAGAAAAAAAAAAGCAGAGGAACAAAAGGGAATATGTATATAAAGATGGAACATAGGAGCCTGGCGTGGTGGCGCACGCTTATAATCCCAGTACTTGGGAGGCTGAGACCAGAGGATCCGGGTTCGCGGCCAGCCTTAGCTACTTAGTGAGGTCCTCTGCAATTTAGTGAGACCCTGTGTAATAGTTAATCTAATTTGTCAACTTGACCGGATCATGACACACCCAAGGTCATGTGACTTTGGGTGTGTCAATAAGACAATTGAAGCTGGCGTGGGTGGTGGCGCACGCTTGTAATCCCAGTACTTTGGGAGGCGGAGACCAGAGAATTCGGGTTCGCGGCCAGCCTCAGCTCTCTCTCTCTCTCTCTCTTTCTCTCTCTCCCTGTCTCTCTCTCTCTACCTAGTGAGGCCCTCGGCAACTTCGTGAGACCCGGTTTCAAAATAAAGTATAAAAAATAGGGCTGGGGGTGTAGCGTGGAGGTAGAACACCCTGGGTTCAATCTCCGGTACTGCAAAAAAAAAAAAAAAGACAATTGGTTTATGTAACAGCAGATTAAACAGAAAGTCCTGCCCTAAATGTAGGCAGCAGGGTTCTGATAGGTGCAGAAATTAGATAAAAGAAGGAGAAAGCTGCGTAGAGGGATGCATGACTCTTTCCGAAGAAAACGCATCTGCTCTCATCTGAGATCATCAGCCTCCAACTTCGCCATTTCTCTGAAGAGCTTCTTGATCTTCTGCTCTCATCTGAGATCGTAGGCCTCCAGCCCTTCCAACTGAAACTTCACTATCATTTCTCCAAAGAGCTCTTAGACCGCTCGACCAGCTACTGGTTCCTCTGACTTTCCATGTGCAGTCGGAACTCAGGACTACATTGTAAGCTGATCTGATAAATCCCTTTTTCCATATACTCATTCTGTTTCCAAATAAAGAATAAAAAATAGGGCTGGGGGTGTAGCTCGAAGGTAGAATGCCCCCTGGGTTCCGTTCCCAGTACTGCAAAAAAAAAAAAATAAAAATAAAAATAGGGCTGGGGCGGGGCTGTAACTCAAAGGTAGAAGGCCCCTGGGTTCAATCCCTAGCACCACACACATGAAATGAAACAACTACAGAAAGTAGCAAGGTTTCAGCCCTCTCCACATTCACTTGTATAATTTCCATCTTGATTACCTCTAGTTTGACAACTCATATTAAAGGTGGTGCAGGGTGGGGACCCAGGTCATATGTCAGGGTGGGGTGCAGGGTGGGGACCCAGGTCATAATTGCTGATTAGCTTTATGCCATTTCTCTGCTTGGAGCCTCAGCTTGCTATTCCATGAAATGGGACTGCTAATGTGATTCCATTCCTAGAGATGGTGTGAGGAGGATTCACAGAGATAGTGACATAAAGGGCTCAGGAGAATGGAGCAGGCTGACAAATGTGGGTGCCAGAGCGCCCAGGCCAGCAGGCCCCATCCCTCGGAGCTTGGGTTTTAGGAGCAGTCTTCTGGAACTTAGAGGAGACTCTGGAAGATCCTGCTCAGGCCACAGGAATAGAGAAGGAGGCCAAAGACCAGTGATACACAGGCAAGCTGGAGAGTAAGAGCGCAAACAGAGTGATGTTCACATTAATTGAGATCCTACTGTATACGCAATAGAAGCAAGAATCAGACATGTACTTGGCGGTTCATAATGAAAACAGACTCCACATTCTGGCTGGCATACTTTGTGGACAGAGCACCAGGGTGGGGGGCAGGAGGGAACTCGGTGGGCCCGAGGGTCTGGGGGCTGCAGGAATGTGGAGCGCTGAGAGCCATAATAGCAACGAAGGGTCTGAGGTCTGGGCCGGGGGTGGGGTGCAAAATGGGAAAACAAGAGCTCCCAAAAGAGCAGCCTGGGCTGAGGAAAGGACCAGAACATTTCTTCCTGGGGTTCTAACACCTGAAAGTTTCCGTGGAGGATCTGGGAATGAGGCGGAATGGAAGAGAAAGAAGGGCTCAGGAGCTGTTCTCTCCTGGGAGAAAGCTCAGGCGCCCAGGTCGGGAGGAATTCCCAAGCCAGCTAGGTGGGGAGGATTCAGCGTGGAATGCTACACAGGCCAGGCCTGCTGGGCCAGCTTCCGCTAGGGCAGCAGGCCGCCTCCGCAGGTGGAAGATGCTTCTTCAGCCAGCCACCCCATTCATGGCACAAGGGTGATGGTTTACACCTCCACGCACTTGGAAGGGTTTCAGGAGCCCAGAGAACATGCCACTGAAGGGACGATGTGCTGGCATGAGTGACAATATGAGATGTTTGTGATTCATGTAGGCCACCACTCCTCATCCTCCTCCCCACCCCTCAGCATCTGACACCAAAGCCACCCAGCCCCCACTCACTCGTGGAGAGCACCTTTTCCTCTCCCAGGCACCTGGCTCCTCTGTCACCTCTGTGCCCAGGGTATAAGTTCTCATTTGGCCTCTTAGAGCACTTTACCCCCCTTCTTGTCACCTGGCAGATGAATCAATAGCAGTTAAGAGTTTAGGCTTCCGAATCAGGGCTCTGTGACTTGGAACACCTGCTATGCCACTGTTGTGGTTAGATACAGAATGTCCCCTGAAAGCTCATGGATTAATGCTCAGAGTTGATAGAATAAGCCCTGAGGGTTGTAATCTCATCAGTGTGAATCCATTGTGTTGGGTTTACTGGGCAGTGGCCTAGGCAGGTGGGTGTGGCTAGAGAACGTGGATCCCTGGGAGCATGGCCTTAGGAGTTGTGCTTTTGTCTTTGAATCATCTCACTTTTCTGCTCTCTCTCTGCTTCCCGCCTCCTCCGTGATGTGAGAGCAGAGCCGTTGCTTTATCCCTGTCTCTTCTTCTCACTGCCATGCCCTGAGCTCTGCAGATGTAATTGGCCTGACATGGACAGAAAGTCCGAGATCTCCAAAACAACCTTGAGGAGGAAAACAACATTTTCCTCCCTCTGAGGGTGTGCTCAGTTGTCTTGGATTATATGTTGAACAGGACAGCCACCTTCCAAGCTGTGTGAGCATGGGCAATTTCCTAACCTCTCGGAACCTCCGTTTCTCCCATGCAACATGAATAACACCGTGTGCCTGAGAAACCTTTGTGCCCATCAAACATATACAAAGTGCCCTGCCTGCCTCCCTGTTAAATGCTCAGTTGCTATTCTTGCTCTATAAGCTTTGGAGTTTGTTCTTTCCCTCTGAAATCTCACTGATTCTGCAAGAACTTCTGTGCATGGGTTTTGTGTCGCTCTTCTATCCATTCATTGACTACTCAGTCGTCCAGCTTCCCGTATCCAGACGGTCTTCCTGGCGTGCTCTGGGCCCAGGCCTTCCTCTTCACTACCCTCAGTGCTGGGCCAGGACTGTGCCCAATGCCCCCTTCTTGGCTGTCTTTCTGGGGCATAATGAGTTTCTTTTCCACACTGCAGGGCAGTTCCAAGAGAAGCCTTAGGATCATTGGCTCCATCCAGGACTAGCAAGATGTATTATTTGTTCTGTCCCTCCATAAGATCCACAGTCCTCTTCTGGGTGAGAAGACTGATGCTTTTGTAACAAGAGCCAGTAGAAGCTCACCCTGTCCTCAATAAAGGAAACTATTCACATAATTAAGAGTTCAATCAACTGTGTTTATGAGATGTTAGCTTTGTGTCAAGAAATGACCCCAGACGATGGGCATGTGAAGAGCAATTAGGAAAAAGAACAAAGAGGGGGAAAAATTCACCATGGACCTGGAAGAGGCACAAGGAATTCTCCATCCCCTCATTTTACAGATGAGAGCAGCAAAGTGACTGGCTTAAGGTCACAAGGTCAGGCAAAGCAGACACACCTGGCGAGGCCGACTCCAAGTCGAATGCCTTTGTCCCCATTCTCTGCTTGTCCATGATGTGATGTGTATGGAGTCATGAGTTTAATTTGATGCCACATTCTTTAAACAAAATATTGTAGAAGTGACAGTTACCTTGGAGTTACATGAGTTTATTCTATAACATGAGGCTCCCAGACAGGCCTCATGTTCTCCTGAGAAGGCACCAGTGCCTATCCTAACACAAAGGATGGGCTGTAAACTGGGCGTGGGGGCACACGCTTGTAATCCCAGTACTTGGGAGGCTGAGACAGGAGGATCACAGGTTCGTGGCCAGCCTCAGCTACTTAGTGAGACCCTGTTTTTTTTTAAATAAAAGAATAAAATAGGGCTGGGGGTGTAGTTCAGAAGTAGAATGCTCCTGGGTTCAATCCCCAGTAGCCAAAAAAAAAAAAAAAAAAGAATGGGCTGCAAGAAGACAGGGGAAACTGCAGGAGGGACCCTTCTCCCTCCACTCCCTCCACTATTCCCATGAAACACAAAAAGGTCCCTCTGCACAAAAGGGAGAAATGAGCAGAAAGTGACTCACTGTGTGTGTGTGTGTGGTGTGTGCTGGGGATTGAATGCAGGGGCATTCTACCTCTGAGCTACACCCTCAGTCCTTTGTATTTTTTATTTTGAAACAGGGTCTTGCTAAATTGCTGAGGCTGGCCTTGAACCTGTGATCGTCCTGTCTTAGCCTCCCAAGCACTGCGCCTGGCTGTGACTCACTTTGTGTGTGTGTGTGTGTGTGTGTGTGTGTGGTACTGGGGATTGAGCCCAGGAACATTTTACCTCTGAGCTATACCCCCAACCCTATTTTATTTTTTAGTCTGCAACAGGGTCTTGCTAGGTTGATGAGAGTCTCACTACTTGTCAAGGATGTCCTCGAACCTGTGATCCTCCTGTCTCAGCCTCCCAAGTACTGAGATTACAGGCATGCACCACCATACTCAGCTGTGACTCACTTTTAAAGAACAAATAATCAAGGTTTGGAGATACCTGTGAACCACTGTGATTCTCTACTTTCCAAAAATTCTCTTCTTTTCCTTCTTTCCTTCCTTCCTTACTTTCTTTGTGGTACTGGGGATGGAACCCAGAGGTCTTCTACCTCCGAGCTATACCCCCAGCCCTTTTTATTTTTTGTTTTGAAACAGGGTCTCACTAAGTTGTTGAAGCTGGCTTTGAACCTGTGATCTTCCTGTCTCAGCCTTCCAAGTACTGGGATTATAGGTGTGCACCACTATGCTCATTTTTTGTTGTTGCTGTTTTTTTGTACTAAGGATTAAACCCATGGATGTTCTACCTGAGCTATATCCCCAGCCCTTTTAATTTTTTAATTTGAAATAGAATCTAAGTTGCTGAGAGTCTTGTTAAGTTGCTGAGACTTCTCAAATCTGCAATCATCCTGTCTCAGCATCCCAAGTACTAGGATTATAGGTCTGTACCACCACACCCAGCTCAAAAAATTCTTCTTTTTTAGTACTAGGAATGAAATCCAGGGGTGTTCTACCTCTGAGCTACACCCCCAACCCTATTTTATTTTTATTTTGAAAAAGAGTCTCACTAAGTTGCTGAGACTGGTCTCAAATCTGCGATTATCCTGTCTTAGCCTCCCAAGTACTGGGATTACAGGTGTGCACCACCACACCCAGCTCAATTTTCTTTTTAAGTGGACAAATACTACAAAGAGCTAAGATTTTTCATTTTGGATTTTGTGTATATGTTGGGAGCCTTCTCAGCCCACAGTACTGAGGTCATCTCGGACCAGTTTAGGTGGACACATGGTGCTTAGCCAAGTGAAACTTCTTTGCCCACAAACCCAGGTGAATGTAAAAAAAATCCATGAGCTAAAAAAAAAAGAGAGGCCGTAGTTCTTGTAGTAAAAAGCTATTTTTGTTGTTGTTGTTGTTGTTGTTCTGGGGATTGAACCCAGGATCCTTCTACCTCTGGGCTACAGCCCAGCCCTATTTTATTTTTTATTTGGAAACAGGGTCTCACTAAGTTGCTGAGGGCCTCACTAAGTAGCTGAGGCTGGCCTTGAACCTGCGATCCTCCAGTCTCAGCCTCCCAAGTACTGGGATTACAGGTGTGCACCACCACGCCTGGCACAAAAGCTATGTTTTGTTGTAAAATTGTCTTGTTTTTTCTCTTTGCAAGGGAGGAGTTAGAATGCAGAGCTCTAGAATCCTAGAATTAACTTTTAGAGTGTAAGAGAATAAACAATATTAAAAAATGGAATTATAAAAATTTTTAAAGCCTAAAATAAGCCGGGTGTGGTGGCGCACACTTGTAATCCCAGTACTTGGGAGGCTGAGACTGGAGGATCTGGGTTTGCAGCCAGCCTCAGCTACTTAGTGAGGCCCTCCGCAACTTAGTGAGACCCTGTTTCAAAAATAAAGAATAAAACATAAGGCTAGGGGTGTATCTCAGAGGTAGAATGCCCCTGGGTTCAATCCCCAGTAGCACAAAAAAGAGCCTAAAATTTGCATATCTCACTATATTTTAAAAGAGAAACATTATTTTGAGCAGGGTTCAGTAAAGGATGATTGAGGGCCTTTTAACAGTTTAAAATCAAAACTAATATATTCTCTTAAAATTTACTGTGGATAATTTGGATCAGGACCTTGAATAATAGGGTATGCAGACATTATCTGTTGAAAGATAGGATCTCCATTGGCCCTTATCTGGACCCTTCTTAATAGCCACACATAATGGAGTGCATTTAAAAGGATTATTAGGAAATCATTCAGTTGGTGGAGGAGAAACAATATTGTTATTCTTACTTTTGATTTCTCCCACAGCTGGCTTAGAGGAGCCAAAGGCTATGTAGCAGCCCAGAGTATAGCCCAAGTAGAGAAAATAGTAATGGGTATCTTCATTCCTCGGCATTGGTGTGCTTTTAGAGCTAACCCTACACGGTCCCACACCTTGGGGTCCACTATTTCTTCATCAGGAAACCAAGGACAAGATTTTACAACCCAATCTAATAACTCTTTTCCAGTCTCCTGACTGACATTAGCTCCCCCCGTTTAAGCAAGCAGTGAAGCAGCATAGAATAGTGTGGCATATGAGACAAATTATTCCCCATTGTTATCCAACTGTGGGATTCCCCTTCCAAACTGGTCACTACCTTGGCAGCTGAAGGGATGTGAGAGACTCACCGAAAATGAAACTTCAAGTTTCATGTTTCTGTTCAGGCGCTACTTAGAAGTCTCTGTGCATGAATGACTCGGTGTCAAATTTCAGAGATACAGGGCAGCTGGGGAGAAGACAGAAAATCTTCTCTCCTTCAACAAGCATCTTTCTTTTATTGAGGGTTTTAAAAAAGCATTGTAAGCCGGGCGTGGTGGTGAACGCTTGTAATCCCAGTACTTGGGAGGCTGAGACCGGAGGATCCGGGTTCACGGCCAGCCTCAGCTACTTAGTAAGGCCCTCCGCAACTTAGTGAGACCCTGTTTCAAAATAAAGAATAAAAAATAGGGCTGGGGGTGTAGCCCGGAGGTAGAATGCCTCTGGGTTCAATCCCTGGTACTGCCAAAAAAAAAAAAAAGCATTGTAAAAATTATTAAACACGGGAGCCAATAAAGCAGTTACGGGATAAGTCAGGAGAAAAACAGCAAGGGAGTCATGGGTTAAGTTCAGGGAAGGAAAGGGTAAACAATTCTGAGAAATAAGGAAATTGCAACGGGGTTCATAACTGCTTATCAGTCTCATCTGGTCCTTGGAAACTTGTTTGCGTGCAAACAAGTGCACTTGGCTGAGCAGTATGTGCCCACTCAAGCTGGTCCAAGGTGACCTCAGCACTGTGGGCCAAGGAGGCTCCCAATGTGTGTGTGTGTGTGTGTGTGTGTGTGTGTGTGTGTATGTGTGTGTGTTTATGTGCACACGTGTGCGCACTGGACCCCAGAGCCTCATGCTTGCATGTGGGAAACTGTCCTTAGTCTAAAAAATATTGGCTTAAGGATTTATAGCTTTTTGCTTGCTTTAGCAGAAGACCGCCTTTCTTGAGGAACTGAAGACAGTGACCTCGATGCCCCTTTGCTCTGGAAATAGCCCCAAGCTATTTCCTCCTCTTTTACTACATCTTTTGCTTGCTTTAAGGCAGAAAACCGCCTCAAGGAGGTTGCTGAAGAAGACAGCAACCTCTGCCGCTCTTGCAAAAACCACCAGATAACAGCTTATCTTCTAAAGCATTCCTAACCCAATGCTCTACTCCTTAGCCAGACACAATTAATGATTTGATGATCCAGGCTTAATTCAGTAAACCTGTAATAAAAGGAAGAGCTGAGCTTTGTTTGAGGAGTTTGGCTCTCTTGCCTTTCTCCCCTCTCACCTCTTTGAGACCAGGAATAAAGTCTCAAGAGCATTTTTTTCATTGCATCGTCCCATGTCCTACTAGTACAGAGCCTGGCACTTGCATACTGCTCTACCACTAAGCTACATCCCCAGCCCTTTATTTATCTTATTTTATCTTTGTGGTTGTTATTGTTTTGTACTAGGAATCGAATACAGGGATGTTCTACCTCTGAGCTACACCCCCGGTTCTATTTTATTTTTATTTTGAAATGGGGTCTCAACTAAATTGTTGAGGGTTTCACTAAGTTGCTGAGGCTATCTTTGAACCTGTGATCCTTCTGTTTCAGCCTCCCAAGTACTGGGATTGCAAATGTGTGCCACCATACCTGCCTTTTACTTTTTATTTTATTTTGAGACTGGGTCTTTCCGAGTTGTCCAGGATGGACTTAAACTTGAGATTTATTATGATTATATATAGAATGTCCCCTGAAGATCTCAGGGTTGACATAGTTAAGCCATGAGGGTTGTAATCTCATCAGGAGGTAATCCATTGTAATGGAATTATTTGGGTGGTAACCTAGGCAGGTGTGGTTGGAGAAGGTGGATCTCTGGGTATTATGGTCAGATATAGAATGTCCCCTGAAGAAGTCAGGTTGATATAGTTGATTCATGAGGATTGTAATCTCGTCAGTAGATAAATCCATTGTGGGGCTGGGCAAGGTGGTACACACCTGTAATCCCAGTACTTGGGAAGCTGAGACAGGAGAATCGCAGGTTCGAGGACAGTCTCAGCAAGTAGTGTGACTCTCATGAACCTAGCAAGACCCTGTTTCCAAATAAAAATAAAATAGGAGCCGGGCGTGGTGGTGCACGCTTGTAATCCCAGTACTTTTGGAGGCGGAGACTGGAGGATCCAGGTTTGCGGCCAGCCTCAGCTCACTCTCTCTCTCTCTCTCCTTAGTGAGGCCCTCCGAAACTTTGTGAGTTTCAAAATAAAGTACAAAAAATAGGGCCAGGGGTGTAGCACGGAGGTAGAACGCCCCAGGGTTCAATCCCCGGTACCACAAAAACAAAAACAAAAAAATAAAATAGGGCTGGGTGTGTAGCTCAGAAGTAGAATGCCCCTGGGTTTGATCCCCAGTGCCACACACATAAAAAAAATCCATTGTGGGTATGGCTGGAGAAGGTGGGTCCCTGTGGGTGTGGCCTTAGGGATTGTGCTTGTATTTTTGAATCCCCTTGCTTTCTCTGCTTCTGGCCTTCATGATGTGAGGAGTAGAGCCCTTGTGCTCTCCCTCTCTCTGCTTCTTGCTGTAATGCCCTGAGCTTCAGACTCTGACCTCACATGGAAGAAATCCAGAATCTCCAGAAAACTGTGAGCAAATAAATCTTCCTTCCTTTAAGTTGTGTGGTCAGGTCTTTTGGATTATAGCAGTGACTCGATTGAGATACTGGGGATATAGCCTTGGGTATTGTGCTTGTGTCTTTGAATCCCCTTGCTGGCTTGCTCTTTCTGTTTCTGGCCTCCACTATGTGAGATCAGAGGTTTGAACACACTCTCTCTCCACTTCCAGTAGCCATGTCCTGAGCTTCAGACCCCATAGCCATGTTCTAAGGTTCAGCCTCGGCCTCACTTGGACTGAACTGGAATCTTCAAGAAACTGTGGGCAAATAAATCATCCTTCTAAGTTGTGTGGTCCACCGTTTTGGATTATAGCAGTCAGGATGTTGACCAAGACAGAAATTGGTATCAAAAGTGGGGTTACTGCTATATCTAAGTTTGACCATGCATTTGTGAGTCTTTGGTACTGGTTTGTGAGAGGAAATTGGAAGGGCCAGAATGTGGCTAGAAAAGCAGATGGTAGAGATTGTGCTCAGGAGATTTCGGAGGGCAAAGAAGACTCCATAGAAAAATGGAGTAGAGGCCACATGTGTTACATTTTATCAAAGTACTTATTGACATTTTGCCCATGTCCTGAAACTTTATGTGAGGCTGAATTTGAAGATGATGGGCTGATTAAACTGGTGGAGGAAATCTCAAAACAGCAAAGTATCCAAACTGCATTATGAACATTGATGTCTGCATTCAGCAAATTGTACACCAAATTTTGGGAGCAGAAAGCAAAGCAGAGATACTTTATAGATTTGCAGTTTGGCCAGAAAGGGACGTGTAAAGCTGGGGCCCAGAGAGATGGTGCTGTGAAAGAAAAGTAAGATGGCTGAAAGGAGGTCAAATATTTTGCCTAGGAACAAAGAAAGGAATGTGGTTGGGGAAGTTCAAGTCCAAGTGCGGAACCATGGAAACAAGGGCACAGCAGTGGTGGCTATGATTGAAAAGGGCCTGGCACGATCAGGATTAAGAAAAATCCAGAGGTGGTCAGAATTGAGACAGGCCCAGCAGCAGTGACTGGAAAAGGCTCAGTGATTGAAAAGGGCAGAGCTTTGTACTCTCTCATGGACTGAACTCCTTTCCTGCTAGTGGTCTATTTCGGCAATCACGTAAAGCTGGCTTTGCTGGGAAAAAGGGGTCATGGAGCCTTCCCCCCAGATTTCAAAGAAAGGTCTGGGAAGCCAGGCAATGTGTGGCAGGGTCAGAATCCCTGCAAGCGGGCTCAAATGGGGTAATTTGAGAAGTTGTGAGGGTGAAGGCCAAGGTTGCATGAACCCCCCTCCCCCCGAGATTTAGAAATGCCAAAAATGTGGAATGACTGTGAGGAAAAGCTGCAAGCTGCAAGCCATAGAGCTGGGCTAGAAGAGCCAGTACGCTGCCCACTGCAATCAACCAGGCCACAGGGGCAGGACTGCCAAGGCCCCTTGGAGATGGCATCTCACCACCATATGCCCCAGATGCCAGAAATGGAGCTGCAGGATCAAATGCTTGCCCTGCTGGATTTCAATACTGTTTTGCTCCCATTCTTTCTTTCAATGGTCTTATTCCTTCTTTTTGGAATGCAAATTTTACTCTGTGGCATTGTACATTGGATGCATGTAACTTGTTTTTTTATTTTTATTTTCTTTTACAGGAGTTCACAGCCAAGAGTTCACCTTGAGTCTCAGCGGAGACTTTGGACTTTGGGACTTTTGAGCTATGCTGGAACTGTTAAGGCTTTGGGAACTCTTGGAGATGGACTAAATGCATTTTACATTCTGAACTGGGCATGAGCTTTTCAGGGGCCAGGACAGAATGTTATGGTCAGATATAGAATGTCCCCTGAAGAGCTCAGGGTTGATATAGTTAAGTCGTGAGGGTTGCAATCTCATCCATTACAATGGTGGTGACCTAGGCAGGTATGGTGTGGCTAAAGAAGGTGGGTCCCTGGGGGTGTGGCCTTACAGGTTGTGCTTGTGTCTTTGAATCCCCTTGCTTTCTCTGCTTCCAGCCTCCACAATGTGACAGTGGAGCTTTGCACACGCTCTCTCTCTCTCTCTTTCTCTCTCTCTCTCTCTCTGTCTCTCTCTCTCTCTCTCCATTGCCCATCACCATGCCCTGAGCTTCAGACTCCAGCCTCACATGGACTGAACTCAGAGTCTCCAAGAGATTGTGAGCAAATAAACCTTCCTTCCTTCAAGTTGTGTGGTCAATTGTTTTGGATTAAAACAGCGAGAATGCTGACTGAGACAGTTCTCTTGCCTCAGCCTCCTGAGTAGCTGGAATTAAAGGTGTATGCCATAGTGCTAGGTTGGCATCTTGGCTATTTTAAAGGAATAATATTATCATCCACATCAAGAGGCCCAGAGGCCAGGCATGGAGGCACATGCTTGTAATCCCAGTACTGAGGAGGCTGAATGCCTCTGGGTTCAATCCTCAGTACCACCAAAAAAAAGAAAAGGCCCCAAAATTATTTATTTATTTACTTTTGGTACTGGGGATTGAACCCAGGGGTATTTTACTGCCAAGCTACACCCCAAGTTCTTTTTTAAATAATAATCTTTTTTTGCAGTACCGGGGATTGAACGCAGGGGCGTTCTACCTCCGCGCTACACCCCCGGCCCTATTTTTTATGCTTTATTTTGAAACCAGGTCTCACAAGGTTGCAGAGGGCATCACTAAGGAGAGAGAGAGGGAGAGAGAGAGAGAGAGAGAGAGAGACAGAGTGAGAGCTGAGGCTGGCCGTGAACCCGGATCCTCCGGTCTCTGCCTCCCAAAGTACTGGGATTACAAGCGTGCGCCACCACGCCTGGCTAAATAATAATAATTATTATTTAAATATATAATTAAATAACTAAATAACTATTTAAACAATAATAATTATTTTGTGGTACTGGGGATGGAACCCAGGGGCATTCTACCTCTGAGCTACACTCCCAGCCCTATTTTTATTCTTTATTTTGAAAAAGGGTCTCACTAAGTTCCAGAGGGCCTCACTAAGTAGCTGAGGCTGGCTGTGAACCTGTGATCCTCCTGTGTCAACCTCCCAAGTACTGGGATTACAAGCATGTGCCACCATGCCTGGCCAGAGAAGGGATTTAAATCAGTTGCCCTTAGATTCATCTTTTGGGGGGCAGGAGGAAAGGATGCTGACTGCAAAGGCTTACATCATATAAACCCTGAAGTTATACTCCTGTCTGTCCATATCAGTTACAAGATCTCCAGGCTAGAAGGGATTGCTGAAATCACCCCATCACTCCACACCCCCACCTGATGCATTAATTCTGTTCCCAACATTCTTCGTAAGTGACCAGCCAGTCTCTGCTAGAGTACATGGAAGGAAAGGGAACTCACTACCTCACGAAGCACAGGTGCTCAAAAATGGAAAAGATCTGTCATAATTAGGGATTGAAAATTACTTCTCATGACTTCTGTCCAACTGGCTGCAGTTCTCCTTCTGTGGCCACCTAGGCCACTGCTGCTCCATCCAGCCTGGGGGTGGGAGAGGGGGACTATTTAGCCCTCCTCAGAGTCAGCACACTGCTGAATCCATGCTGTTGAGAGTCAGCCAAGCTCTAGGGATCTGGAGAAGATATGTTGCAGGCAGGCCTTCAAGATGAAAGCTCAGAAATCATCAGTCACCAAGGGCTCTTTGAGCCCAACGTTCCTCTACTCTAGAGTTCCACAGCTGACTCAGGCTTCCCCTTAAAGCTCCTTGTAAAATAGAGAGAAACAAAGCAGGAGCCGGACTGTGAAGGGTGATGAATGGAGCTCACACTTTGCAGAGACTGTGCCAGGAGGATCAGAGTGCTAGACCTGGCAGGTCCCCAGGGTGCATCTAATTCCCACCGGTCCCTGTAGGAATGGGGAAACTGAGGTCAAGGAGGAAAAGACTCTACCTGGGTCACACAGAAGGTTGGTGTCATGGCGTAGATGAGGGTTGGAAACGAACTTCCAAGACAAAGAGTAGAGCTACAACAGACAGGAAAGCCAAAAATGCACATTCAGGGGAGAATGTGGGCCATCTGTGGCGTGAGAGACTCTGGGGCTCACGACTCTTTCATTGGAGGCTTTTGCGGGGAGTGGATAGGAGGAGGTATGGGAGGATGACATCAGTTCAGTAGTCACAAGATGGTTCAGGGTGTTTTAGTTATCTCTGGGTGTCGCAACCCGAAGCCCCGTCCAGCAGGACCCCGAGAAGAACCACACGAACCCGATTCAAGGTGCTGCTGATTCCTGCCTCCGCTTTATTACCAGCCGCCCTCACATATATACAGAGCAAAACCCCGCCCCCGGTCTGCAAGACCAATCCCCACTAAGCCATAGCTGATCACACTCTCCGGCATCTAATGCCATAGGCTAAAGAGCGACTGCACGCGGTGGTGTGTCATAGATCATCCATCAGGCGCGTGCCCTTCGGCACAGTGCGCATGCTTCAAGCATAGTCATCCGAGACGCTACGTGACGTGCCTTATGACTTGGCTGACAGCCAGGCGCCATCTTGGGCCACCACCCTAACCCGGTCCAGCCGTGCAGGCGTCCACATCTCCCCCTTTTTTATATATTGATGTGGCTTGGGATCGTGCCTGTCTTAGGTTGCCACTTGTCAAGACCATTCTTACCCGTCATCGGAAATGCGACATCTCGATCACACCCCTGTCTTAGGTCGATATGGCTTGCAAGCAGTCTTACCCGTCGCTGACTACCGATCCAGCATATTGAGCCATACTTGAGGGGATGCTCCGGCCTTAAGGGCTGCCATAGCTTGAACCAGCATATGTTGTTGCTGATGAACTTGTTTACTCATGCGCCTAATGTAGATGATCAGGCCACTGCAAATTACAATAGCCAAGAAGATCCAAAACACCACCCCTCCCCAATGGCTTAGCCAGCCCACAGCATTCTGGACCAAATCCAGCAGTTGCTTAATCGGGGCCACTTCCACACGAGTAGCGTTTATCTCCACGATAGATGCTCGCAGTTCATTCATTGTTCGTTCAAACTCCGCACTCCAGTTGCTGGTCAGCATTCGTCCTAATGAACGGGACAGATTTCCCGCGCGGGAGAGATAAACTGCACAGAGGTTATACACAATCCTGGCATCCGGTGGATGCACGGTGTCATGGCTAATTGCCCTAAAATATCTACCTGCCCCTGTAACGCACTGGCCAGGGGACTGCAGTTGGCATCCGCAGTACCACCGCAACACCAAAATCAGTGGCATTCCAGCAACTTGTCAGGAAACAGGTCTGGTTAGTGCAAGCCAACTGCTCACCAAATAGGGACCCATTAAAAGTGAGCCAAAAGAAGGGGGGAACCACGCATACCGGGGTAGGCGCAAAGCTAATTCCTCCTTTCGACCCCGTGCAATTAATCTGGGCGCCAGTTTCTAAAACCTCTGAGAAATTTTGATGATAACTGCAATTCCGGAAAGCTCCCCCTCTTAACATGCTGACTGGGGAGATATCTGTATAACCCCCTCCGACTCCACAGAGTAACCACACATTGAAGGGATTTGGTGGGCTATACTGTGTAGGATTTTGATAGGTATAGTTGTATCCATGAAAGGAGGAGTTGGCCATAGTTGAGA
>PVJS01032639.1:12271-22749 GCA_004027185.1 Glis glis | reverse complement strand
CAGCCAGCCTCAGCTCTCTCTCTCTCTCTCTCTGTCTCTACTTAGTGAGGCCCTCCGCAACTTTGTGAGACCCGGTTTCAAAATAAAGTATAAAAAATAGGGCCGGGGGTGTAGCGCGGAAGTAGAACTCCCCTGAGTTCAATTCCCGGTACCGCAAAAAAAAAAAAAAAAAAGAAAAGAAAAGGATGATAGCCAGGCCCAGTGGCACATACCTGTAATGCCAGTAGGTGGGAGACTGAGACAAGAGGATTACAGGTTCGAGGCCAGCCTCAGCAATTTAGCAAGGCTCTCAGAAACTTAGTGAGACCCTGTTTCAAAATAAAATATAAGACAGGCGTGGTGGCGCACACTTGTAATCCCAGTACTTGGGAGGCTGAGACAGGAGGATCAAAGGTTCACGGTCAGCCTCAGCTACTTTGTGAGGCCCTCTGCAACTTAGCGAGATCCTGTTTCAAAATAAAGAATAAAAATATAGGGATGGGGGTGTAGCTTGGAGGTAGAAAGCCCCTGGGTTCAATTCCCAGTACTGCAAAAAAAGAAAAAACAGGCTGGGCGTGGTGGCGCACGCTTGTAATCCCAGTACTTTGGGAGGCAGAGACTGGAGGATCCAGGTTCGCGGCCAGCCTTAGCTCTCTCGCTCTCTCTCCCTGTCTCTCTCTCTCTCACTCCTTAGTGAGGCCCTCCGCAACTTCGTGAGACCCGGATTCAAAATAAAGTATTAAAAATAGGGCCGGGGGTGTAGCACAGAGGTAGAACGCCCCTGCGTTCAATCCCCGGTACTGCAAAAAAAAAAAAAAATATATATATATATAAATAAAAGAAGACTGGGGATATAGCTCAGAGGTAGAACGCCCCTGGGTTCAATCCCCAGCACCACAAAATGAAAAAAGGATAAATTTCAGGTTTTTCCTATTTTATTAGTATTCTTTTGAAGTAAAAAGTCTTTTTTTTTTTTTTTGGTTTTGTTTTGGTACTAGGGATTGAACCCAGAGGCATTCTACCTCCAAGCTACATCCCAGCCCTATTTTCTTTTTTCTTTTGGCGGTACCGGGGATTGAACCCAGGGGCATTCTACCTCTGAGCACACCCCCAGCCCTATTTTTTTTATTCTTTGAGACAGGGTCTCACTAAGTTACGGAGGGCCTCACTAAGTATCTGAGGCTGGCCGCGAACCCGGATCCTCTGGTCTCATCCTCCCAAGTACTGGGATTATAAGCATGCGCCACCATGCCCGGCTCCCAGCCCTATTTTTTTTTTGAAACAAGGTCTCACTAAGTTGCTTAGGGCCTCACTAAGTTTTTGAACCTGTGATTCTCCTGTCTCAGCCTCCCAAATACTAGGATTATAGGTGTGCGCCACCACACCTGGTTTATTTTTTTTTTGTGTGTGTGTGGTACCGGGGACTGAACCAGGGGCATTCTACCTCTGGGCTATACCCCCAGCCCTATTTTTATTCTTTATTTTGAAACATGGTCTCACTAAGTTGTGGAGGGCCTCACTAAATAGCTGAGATTGGCCGCAAACCTGGATCCTCCGGTCTCAGCCTCCCAAGTACTGGGATTACAAGCGTGCGCCACCACGCCCAGCTTCTTACTTTTTATTTTGAAACAGAAACTCTATAAGTCACTACATGCTGGCCCCGAACTTATGATCCTCCTTTCTCAGCCTCCCAAGTACTGGGATTACAGGCATGCACCATCACACCTGGTTGATTTTTCTGTCCTTTTATTCCTAAAGAATAGTAGACCTTTTTGCTGCCAAACGACCACCAGCATGGGTAGCATGCTTGCTCCTGGGAAGGGCCTGTCCCAGCTGGCTCTGCCCTATTGCCACAGCGTCCCCACCTGGCTAAAGCTGATGTTGACAACATAAAGGAGCAGATTTATAAACTGGCCAAGAAGGGTCTGGCTCCGTTACAGGTCCGTGATGGACTCACATGGCATGGCACAAATATATTGTGTGATAGGCAATAAGAGAATCCTTAAGTCCAAAGGACTTGCTCCTGATCTTCCTGAGCATCTCTACCATTTAATTAAGAAAGGCAGTTGCAGCGTGGCATGGTGGCACACACTTGCAATCCCAGTACTTGGCAGGCTGAGACAGGAGGATTGAAAGTTCAAGGCCAGCCTCAGAAATTTAGCAAGACCCTCAGCAACTTAGTGAGACCCTGTTTTAAATTTTACAAAGGGGGGAGGCTGGGGATGTAATTCAAGAGGTAGAATGCCCCGGGTTCAATTCCCAGTGCCAAAAATAAAAATAAAAGGGCTGGGAGTGTAGCTCAGAAGTAGAAGACTCCTTGGAGCTGGGCGTGGTGGCTCACGCTTGTAATCCCAGTACTTGGGAGGCTAAGACCGGAGGATCGCAGGTTCGCGACCAGCCTCAGCTACTTAGTGAGGCCCTCCGCAACTTCGTGAGACCCGGTTTCAAAATAAAGGGTAAAAAATAGGGCCGGGGGTGTAGCTCGGAGGTAGAATGCCCCTGGGTTCAATCCCCGGTACCACACACACAAAAAAAGAAATAGAAGACTCCTTGGGTTCGATCCCCAGCATGAAAAAGAAAGGAAGGAAGAGAGGGAGGGAGGGAAGAAAGGAAGGAAGAGAGGGAGGGAGGGAGGGAAGAAAGGAAGGGAGGGATGGATGGATGGTTCAACACTCCTGTAACTCAGGGATATCATTAAAATTGTAGGAAGGACCCATGCCATGGGGGTAATGATACCTTTGTCATGAGCACCCCAAATGGTCATTTTCTGTACTGCAGTCATATCAGCCTTAAATTTAAACACTGTTAGTTAATATAATGTATAATTTATTTGTCTTCTCCACTAGGTTTCTCCTAACTAAACATATAGGGGAGAAATGTGACTTTTTTTTGTGTATGGCTGGTGATGGGGATTCAACCCAGAGGTATTCTACCACTGAGCTATACCCCAGTCCATTTATTTATTTATTTAGTAGTACTGGGGATTGAACCCAGGGGCATTCTATCTCTGAGCTACACTCACAGCCCTTTTTATTTTTTTATTTTGAAACAGGGTGTCATTAAATTGCTGATGCTAGCCTCGAACCTGTGATCCTCCTATCTCAGCCTCCCAAATACTGAGATTACAGATGTACACCACCACTCCAGGCTTTATTTTACTCTGAAACAGGGTGTTGCTGAGTTGCCCAAGCTGGCCTCCAACCTGTGATTCTCCTATCTTAGAATCCCAAGAACTGAGCTGGGCGTGGTGGTGCACGCTTGTAATCCCAGTACTTTGGGAGGCAGAGACCGGAGGATCTGGGTTCGCGGCCAGCCTCAGCTTGTGCGCGCGCTCTCTCTCCCTGTCTTTCTCTCTCTCCCTCTCTACTTAGTGAGGCCCTCCGCAACTTCGTGAGACCCGGTTTCAAAATAAAGTATAAAAAAAAAAATAGGGCTGGGGGCGTAGCGCAGAGGTAGAACGCCCCTGCATTCAATCCCCGGTACCGCAAAAAAAAAAAGAATCCCAAGAACTGGGATTACAAACACTGGGATTACAAGCGTGCTCTACCACGCCTTATAAACTATAAACCCAAGCTTATTATGTATAATTTAAAATGATCTTATCATAAAAGTCAGAGATAGTCATTTTCTTTACATTCTATATTATAGAAATATAATAAAATGAATGAAAAACAAGTTTATATTCTTTGTACTAAAACTTATATAAGCATGGATGAGGCAGTCGTGATAAGGATTTTGAACTTTTAAGGCCATAAAGCCATAGGGAATATATAAGTTTTCTTCCTCCCTCCCTCCCTCCCTCCCTCCCTGCCTTCCTTCCTCCCTCCCCTTTTTCTTCCATTTTTTGTGGCACTGGGGATTGAACCCAGGGGCATTCTACCTCCAAGCTACACCCCCAGTCCTTTTTTTAAAATTTTATTTAGTGAAACAAGGTCTTGCTAAGTTGATGAGAGTCTCACTACTTGCTGAGATTGTCCTCGAACCTGTGATCCTCCTGTCTCAGCCTCCCAAGTACTGGGATTACAAGCATGTGCCACCATGCCTGGCTTCTTTCTATTTTTATAGATTATGAAGAGAACAAATCCCACCAATATAGAAATCAAAACCGGTAATAAGAAAGTTTTATTAAAATTTCCAAGCATGGTGGTACATGCCAGTAATCCCAGCTCCTTGGGAGGCTGAGGCACAAGGATCACAGTTTGAGGCCAGTCTGGGCAATTTAGTGAGACCCTGTCTCAAATTAAAAAATAAAAAGGTCTATGAGTTAGACATTGCGGTACATGCCTATAATCCCAGTTACTTGGGAAGCTGAGATGAGAGGATCACAAATTCGAGATCAGCTTCACAATTTAGCAAGACTGGAGGCAATTTAGCAAGATTCTGTCTCAAAATAAAAAAAAGGAGCCGGGTTCCTTGTAGCTTGGAGGTAGAATGCCCCTGGGTTCAATCCCCAGTACCAAAAAAAAAAAAAAAACCAGAAAAAAAAGTTGCTTGGAGGTAGAATGCCTCTGGATTCAATCCCCAATACCATAAATAAATATTTAAAAGGGGAGTGCTGAGGGTATAGCTCAGTGGTAGAACTCTACTGGGTTCAACCCCCAGTACCACAACAAAAATGCAGGGGTCAGTGGGGTTGGGGGGCAATGGATGTAGCTCAGTGGTAGAGTACTTGCCTAGCATGAATGAGGCCCTGGGTTCAATCCACAGTATCACAAAACTAAAAAAAAGTTTTATTAAAAGTTTTGAAAATTTAGACATTGTAGAATATATTTTCTTTTCAAATCATGTAACTAGTAGCTGGGTGTGGTGGCACACACCTGTAATCCAGTACTTGGGAGGCTGAGACACAAGACTTACAGGTCCGAGGACAGCCTCAGTAAGACTCTCATCAACCTAGTGAGACCTTGTTTCAAATAAAAATAAAATAGGGCTGGGGGTATAGTGTGGAGGTAGAATGCCTCTGGGTTCAATCCCCAGTGCCAAAAAACAAAACAAAACAAATCATGTAACTACAATGCACTTCAAACTTTTCTTTGAGCTGGGCATGGTGGTGCACACTTGTAATTCCAGTACTTGGGAGGCTGAGACTGGAGGATCTGGGTTCGTGGCCAGCCTCAGCTACTTAGTGAGGCCCTCTGCAACTTAGTGAGACCCTGTTTCAAAATAAAGAATAAAAAATAGGGCTGGGGGTGTAGCTCGGAGGCAGAATGTCCCTGGGTTCAATCCCCGGTACTACAAAAAAAAAAAACCACAACTTTTCTTTGGTAAAATCATCTGTAGTTACTAATTTTGTATGTAACTGTATCATTATTTTTTATTTTATTTTTTGGTGGTACTGGGATTGAACTCTGGCGTTCTGCCTCTGAGTTACACCTCCAGCCCTATTTTATTTTTTATTTGGAAACAGGGTCTCACTAAGTTGCTGAGGCTGGCCTTGAACCTGAAATCTTCCTGTTTCAGCCTCCCAAGTACTGGGATTACAGGTGTGTGCCACCACTCCTGGCAATATCTGTACTATTATAATGTCTTTGAAGATGCTTACAAAGTTTTAAGTTAATTAGCTAATGAACTGTCATGGTTCTAAAATGTAAAAATACAGTGAAGAGTGTCCTCCTGCTCCTTCTCCTGTGCCCACCCACTCTCGGTCACTGTTACAGTACTTCTTAAGGTGCTAGGAGGAGACTTGCAGCAGAGCAGAAGAGGAGAGCAAAATAGCACAGGACCTACAGCTACCCTGCAGGGTCAAATGTGCCTCTGCCACACTCTGGTCAGTTCCAAACCTGAGATGAATAACTTCATCTCTATACCTTGGTTTCCTCAGCTCTAAAGGAAATCCTAGTCCTTGTATGAGAGGCTTTTTATGGGCTGGTTTTCCTTAAATTCTTCCCCATTATAACCACTGTCTCAGGTATATTCCTTTCGACTTTTGTTTTTGTTCTGGGGATAGAGCCCAGGGGCATTCTACCTTTGAGCTACACCCCAACCCTATTTTATTTCATTTTATTTTTGTGGTACTGGGGATTAAACCCAGGGGCATTTTACCTCTGATCTACATCCCCAGCCCTGTTTTATTTTTTTATTTTGAAACAGGGTCTTGTTAAGTTGCATAGGGCCTCACTAAGTAGCTGAAGCTGGCCGCGAATCTGCGATCCTCCTGTGTCAGCCCCCCAAGTACTGGGTTATAAGTGTGCGCCACCACACGTAGCAGAGTCTTGCTGAGTTGCTGCAGGTCTTTGCTGGTCTTGATCCTCCCATCTCAGCCTCCCAAGTGTTAGGATTATAGGCATACACCACCATGCTGAGCCTTATTTTTATTTTTATTTATTTATTTATTTATTTTGCAGTTCCAGGGATTGAACCCAGGGGCGTTCTACCTCCGAGCTACACCCCCGGCCTTATTTTTTATTCTTTATTTTGAAACCGAGACTCACAAAGTTGCAGAGGCCCTCACTAAGTAGCTGAGGCTGGCTGTGAACCCGGATCCTCCGGTCTCCGCCTCCCAAGTACTGGGATTACAAGCGTGTGCCACCACGCCCGGCTTTTATTTTTATTTTGAAATAGGGTCTCACTAGGTTGCAGAGGGCCTCGCTAAATTGCTGAGGCTGGCCATGAACCTGCACTCCTCCTATCTCAGCCTCCCAAATACTGGGATTACAAGCGTGTGCTACCATGCCTGGCTAATAATGTCTAATAAGGATATACTCTGGGCCGGGCGTGGTGGCGCACGCTTGTAATCCCAGTACTTTGGGAGGCGGAGACCGGAGGATCCAGGTTCAGGGCCAGTCTCAGCGCTCTCTCTCTCTCTCTCCCTGTCTCTCTCTCTCTACTTAGTAAGGCCCTCCGCAACTTTGTGAGACCCGCTTTCAAAATAAAGTATAAAAAATAGGGCCAGGGGTGTAGTGCAGAGGTAGAAGGCCCCTGGGTTCAATCCCTGGTACCGCAAAAAAAAAAAATAAATAAATAAATAAATAAATAAATAAAAGAATATACTTTGGGCTGGAGGTGCAGCACACTGGCAGAACATTTGCCTAGCATGCACAAGACCCTGGGTTGGATCCTTAATAATACATACACATACACACACACACACACACACACACACACACACACCAGAAACTGTGACTTCACAGCAGCTTAGCAGGTAAACAAGCTCCACATAACTAAAACTACTTATTTGGATAATATAGATTTGAAAAAGTCAGGCCTGGTGGCGTATGCCTGTAATCCCAGTACTTGGGAGGCTGAGACAGGAGGATTGGAGGTTGCAGGACAGCTTCAGCAACTTATCAAGACCTTGTCTCAATAAAAAATAATTAAATAAAGGGGGGGATCTGGGGTGTAGCTTGGAGGTAGAATGCCTCAGGGTTCTATCCCCAATACCCAAAAATAAAAAGAGTAGGAAAGATTGTACATGAATGTGTTATTTACCCATAATAGCAAATTGCATCAACAGAAATCTATATAAATACAATAATCTATTTTCATCTGTAATGAAAAAATTGCTGGCAAACACTTTAATCATGACTTAATCCACTGTGGAATTTCGGTTATGAAATACTTTTTTACTGACCACCACATGAAAACCCTCCAATAACCAATATTCTCACATAAACAGGATAGAGTACGTATCATCCTGAAAGGGATAGTCCTGTGCATCTCACCAGATTGATGAGCCTTCTCATCGCATGTTCATGAGAGCAAACACATTCACAGGGATCGAATCCTCCTTCTGCCATGGTTACCCAGCTTGAGTTGACTTGACTGTTTAAATCTAGGGAGAAGGGAAACAATAGTATAAGATTACTATGCAGTCACTTTCTCTTGAACTATGAAAAATTTATATTGTATTCTTTTCTTGGTACTGGTGATTGAATCCAGGAGCATTCTACTTCTAAACTACATCCCCAGCCTTATTTTATTTTGAAACAAAGTCTCCCTAAATTGCTTGAGGGCCTTGCTAAGTTGCTAAGGCTGACCTCAAACCAGAGATCCTCCTGTTTCAGCCTCTTAAATACTAGGATTATAGGTGTGTGCCACCACGTCGTATTAAAATGCTCTTTCAATATGTCAGTGATAATGGTGCTGTGGATTGAACCCAGAGGCATTCCATCACCGAGCTACATTAATGGTCCTTTTAATTTTTTTATTTTATTTATTATTTTTGTGGTATTGGGGATTGAACCCAGGGGCATTCTACCTCTCAGCTATATCCCAGCCCTGTTTTATTTTTTTATTTGGAAACATGGTCTCACTAAATTACTGAGGTTGGCTTCAAACCTGCAATCCTTCTGTCTCAGCCTCCCAAGTACTGGAATTACTGGAGTGTACCACCATGTAATGGCGCTGGCCCTTTTTATTTGGAAACAGGGTCTCACTAAGTCACTGAGAGCCTTGCTGAGTTGCTGAGACTGGCCTCGAACCTGCAATCCTGTCTCAGCCACCCAAGTGTTGGCATTACAGGTGTGAGCCACCACAACCACCTTTCCTCTTATCCTTTTAAATTGATTGGCCTTCATGTGAGCAAACTGACTGTACATATCCAACACAGAAAACTCTAAACGTAAATGTAATCCACCTTTGTAGGTAGATAAAACTCACCCTTAAAAGCCTCCTTCTCCACAGGGCTGAGATTGTGCTGGCATGGACATAACCAAGTGTCCACTTACAATACTTGTCATTTGTCCTCTCTGTGTCTCCCAAAGCCAATGAAGGTTGATTAAAATGAAAACATATTTTACTAAGATTTTTTAAAAATAAATGCAAATGCCAAAATACCTAATACCTATCTAGCTCTGTAGCCTCTGACCAGGTTAATGTTAAGAACTCGCATCGGGAACAGTGGTACACACATATAATCCCAGTACTTGGGAAGCTGAATCAGGATGGCGACAGGTTTGTGGCCAGCATCTGCAACTTAGCGAGACCCTTCGCAATTTAGTGAGACCCTGTTTCAAAATTAAAAAACAAAACAAAACAGGGCTGGGGGGTGTAACTCAGAAGCAGAAGGCCCCTGGGTTCAATCCCCAGTACAACACACACACACACACACACACACACACACGGATGCCCCTGGGGTAAATCCCAGGAAGGAAGTGGGCAGACATAGTAATTTTGATAAAAAGAAAGGGATACTTGGTTTTATCACCATATTACCAATCAAAATGGTAAAACACAGCTATTTTCAGGTCACTTTTTAATTTGTTTGACTAACAAAATTAGGTTTGACCCCCTCCCACCAAAAAACACAGCTTCTTCAGACAAGAACCTATCTTAGCACTATCTCCAAACAACTCATTTGATGCTTCAAACACAATACTCATGAATAAATATTCACTTTTTTTCTTGCGGTACTAAGGATGGAACCCAGGGGGATTCTACCTCCAAACAACACCCCCAGCCCTATTTTTAATTCTTTATTTTGAAACAGGGTCTCACACAGTTGCAGAGGGCCTCACTAAGTAGCTGAGGCTGACTATGAACCTGTGATCCTCCCGTCTCAGCTCCCAAGTACTGGGATTACAAGAATGTACCAACACGCCTGGCTAAATATTCACTTTTATGTGTGTATGTGTGTGTTACTGGCAACTGAACCCAGGAGCATTCTACCTCCAAGTTACACCCCCCACCCCCTCCCTTTTTTAAAATTTTAAAACAGCCTAAGTTGCTGAGGCTGTCCTTGAACCTACAATCCTCCTGTCTCAGCCTACCAAATATTGGGATTATAGGCTTACACCACTGTGCCTCACTTCTGAATTCTTTTTTTTTTTTTGCGGTACCGGGGATTGAACCCAGGGGCATTCTACCTCTGAGCTATACCCCCGGCCCTATTTTTTTTATTCTTTATTTTGAAACAGGGTCTCCTAAGTTACAGAGGGCCTCACTAAGTAGCTGAGGCTGGCCGCGACCCGGATCCTCTGGTCTCAGCCTCCCAAGTACTGGGGATTACAAGCGTGCGCCACCACGCCCGGCATCTGAATTCTTGACAATGCATATTCTCTCCATTATTTGTATATGTCAGGAATATGTAAACAAACTAGAATTTTAAATTATTCTCCAGTCTTGACTAACCTCCAGTAAATAAGAAAATATATTTATAAACAGGACAGTTCTCAGTAGTACGATGTTTCTGTAGAACTTTGTGTGTGTGTGTGTGTGTGTGTACAATACTGAGGAATGAACCCAGGGGTGTTCTACCTCTAAGCTATACCTACAGCCTTATTTTTTTTATTTTTTTCGCGGTACTGGGGATTGAACCCAGGGGCATTCTACCTCTGAGCTACACCCCCAGCCCTATTTTTATTCTTTATTTTGTTTTGGGTTTTTTTTTTTTTTGCAGTACCGGGGATTGAACTCAGGGGCGTTCTACCTCCGCGCTACGCCCCGGCCCTATTTTTTTATACTTTATTTTGAAACCGGGTCTCACGAAATTGCGGAGGGCCTCACTAAGTAGAGAGAGAGAAAGAGAGAGAGAGAGAGAGAGAGAGAGAGAGGGAGAGAGA
>PVJS01032639.1:0-12171 GCA_004027185.1 Glis glis | reverse complement strand
TATTTTTTTATTTTGAAACAGGGTCTCGCAAGTAGCTGAGTGCATGACTAAGTTGCTGAGGGTGGCCTTGAAACTGATCTTCCTGTTTCACCCTCCAAATACTGGGACTATAGACATACACCACCATGCCTGGCAACTTTTTCTTCTATTTTTTCCCTGCAGAACTTCACGTAAACTTGAGCTGTTTTAAGTATTACTTGGTTTTCCGTGAACAGTTTCCATTTAAAAAAACACCTTTGGCTGGGTGTGGTGGCACATGCTTGTAATCCCAGTACTTGGGGGTCTGAGACAGAAGGATTACAGGTTCAAGGACAGCCTCAGCAAGTAGCAAGACTCTCATTAACCTAGTGAGACCCTGTTTCAAAATAAAAAAATAGTGACTTCTGGCTGCAGGCGCCATGCTGGCTGAAGACCTGCCTCCACCCGGTGTTCTGACCAGCAGTCTGTGGAAGCTCAGATTATTTGCTGGAAATGGCTTCAAACCCAATGACTGATACCTGCCTCCAGATAGTTTTGTACAGGAGAAATACCAAGTTTGGACTTGAAATCTAAGAGGGACAACTAAGTAACTGGAACCAATGATTCCAAAACAACAGGAACAGAACCAAAGACCTTTTCTAGACAATGAAAGAAAGATTTGAAAGTAGACCATTATAGGAATTTGATGAATACACCGCTGATATTCCAGTTCTCAAGAAGGGTCCTGGCTTACACAGTTTACCAGAACCACCAAGAAGGAGTCTTAGAACTTTAAGTTTCCTGGGACCCAACTCTTTTGGTTCTGGTACAGTAGGTTGGTAGTGAAGCCACGGAAGAGTCTTTGTATCTAAAATTCTGCCCCTGAGATTCCAACTCACAGGCAGATTTAGGCACCACTCACAGCAAAGTGGCCAGTTTCCCGAATTTCCTATTCACTTAGCAGAGACAGGATAAATTAGAAATCACTACATTTAGAGAATGATGTGTGTGCTTGGCGAGGTGTCCCCACCTCAATGGTGTCTATCTGGAGTAAAGAGAAGCTTACAGTGTATTGAGAAGGGCTTCCAGATTTTATAAAAAATTATTCTTATATTTGATGTAGTTTTTGTCATTTCCAGAAAAATCGGATAATGCCAAACACTCTGGAAAATCAATGTTGAAATACTATTTACTATAGTATGAACTGTTATAAAATTCAATTTGGAGCATAAACATTTGAAAAAGTCCTATTATTCAAATGACTTCCCTGGAAGATAATATACAGAGGTCACTAAAGCATTTTGGAATAATAGTGCAGCATCAGGTAAATGCATATATGCAAGGTACAACCTTCCTGTGCGTGTGTGTGGATACAGGGGAGATGGGATGTGTGTATGTGTGTCTGGGGATTGAACCCAAGACCTCATGCATGGTAGGCAAGTGCTCTACCACTGAGCTACATCCCTGGCCCAAGATGGGATATTTCTTAGTGACTATCTAGGAAACTCTACTCACAACAGAGAAAAAGAGACCCCCAGTGATACAGAAGAAGGGGAACAAGAATTGTCCAAGGAACTTTCCAAAGCATTCACAAGGAGAAACTGCTCTATATTCAAGCCCAGAGAAAGCATTCAGTAGACCACCATGGCAGCATCCGTGTCAAGAATTTTCCCATTCCCTTTTCTCTACTCTTTGTGCTCCAACAGACCAGTTCAGCAAGATAGAAAGGAGAAGTGGTAGGAGAGGACTGGGAAGTCACCTTTTCCCCTCAGGGCATCCCATGTAGCATGGCTCCAGCCAGGAGAGGTGGAAAAATCTTAGCTTGAAATTAAGTTACTACTTGTGTTTATTATATGGAACATGGACATTTTAATTCTCACTGGAGAATGACCTAAGAGTGACCACAAGAGTCACAGGGCCTGCCTGGGTTTTCATGGGGCAGAGGAAGAATTTGTTTTACCTATAAAACTTAAAGAGAACAAAGTTTTCTTTAAATAAGGCTGCTTTATGCTGAAAAAAAATTAAAAATAGGGCTGGGGGTGTCGCTCGGAGGCTGCCCCTGGGCTCAATCCCCAATAACACACACACACACACACACACATACACACACACACACACACACACACACACCCCTTTGGAAAAAAAAAAAAGAATCGACTCTGTTGGTTAGGATCCAAGAACAAACGCAGTGTGTACCAGCAGCTACTGCATTAGAGCAAACAATCTTAGCCAATCCCACCCCATATGCAAATCCCTTGTTCTCCAGAGACATGAAGAAGTTGCTCCATCCTGACCAAAACAGAGTTATTGAATCAGAACTCTGGCAAGTCTGCCTCACAGAGGACTTTGATAAAAAACAATTTAAAATAATGCTTTTTTTTTCTTTGCAGTACTGGGGATTGAACCCAGGGGCATTCTACCTCCAAGCTACACCCCTAGCCCCATTTTATATTCTTTATTTTGAAACTGGGTCTCACTAAGTTGCGGAGGGCCTCACTAAGTTCCCGAAGCTGGCCACTAACCTGTGATCCTCCTGTCTCAGCCTCCTAAGTACTGGGATTACAAGTGTGCACGACTATGCCAGGCTTAAAATAATGCTTTTAACTTTCCAGTTTCATAGAGTTGTTTCCCTCCACTATATCCCTAATTTTGGAGAACATGCTAGAATCAAGGTTACAGGCTTGATCCTTGAGGACAATTAGCTTTACTGCTGTTTCTATAAAATGTGCAATATGTCACAAAAGGCGTAAGCATGAATATGTTCTAAAATATTCAAAATTCAAAATAATCTGGGGGAGAGGTTGGGGTGTAGCTTAGCAGCAGAGTACTTGCCTGGCATTCTTGAGGCCCTGGGTTGGAGCCCCAGCACTGCAAAAAGCCATCATTATGTAGGGGAAATGAGAGAAGCAGATACAGGCTTAGATGAAATGAAACTGGACACGAGCTGACAATGAGGTTGAGTGATAGGTACTAAGGAGTTCCTATGCTATCCTACTTTTTTATATTTTGAAACTTTCCATAATAAACATTTGATATGTCAGCATATTCCTAATATGACAGCAATCTGGCTCTAGGTATATAAGCAACACAATTCATAGGTGACCTTTTTTTTGGTACTGGGGTTTGAACACAGGAACATTCTATCTTCGAGATACACCGCAACCTTTTCATTTTTTATGTTGAAATGGGGTCTCACTAAGTTCTGAGGGCGGCACTGAATGTGTGATCCTCCTGTGTCAGCCTCCCAATATAGGTGACTCTTCATGTGGAATAAAGAGAAAATAAGTACATATACCTGAAGCTCTCAAAACCATCCACTCCTAAACAATTTATAGCACAGAAAAACACTGAAATAACATGCTATGTTGAGAAGGAAAAACCAATCTCCCTTATTCCACAGAACTGGCTCATTTTCCCTTTCCTCTACAACTAAAACTACCTTTCCTAGAAGAGTTTGGCAGTAATAAATGAGTTGAGTCATCTTGTTTCCAGATGCAGTGGGGGAATTTCCCAATGCTTTTAACCAGTTTATCATCTGCTGTTAGAATCTGCAACACTCCACCTCATGTTAGTTCATTTAATTTACGTTAATTTCACCTTTTGGAGAATCAAATTTAATTTCCTCCTTACAACCTTGGAAGGGTTAAAAGGGAGATTTTGTTATTCTATTACAATATAGAATTGTTATAGAATTAGGCTTATAGGTAGGATGCAATTCCTTTAAAATGGTTCATAATAACTTATGAGGTGTGGTGATGCACACCTGTGATCCCATCTACTTGGGATGCTGAGGCAGGAGGATCCCTTGAAGTCCATAAATTCCAGATCAGCCTGGGCAACACAGTAAGAACTCATCTCAAAAGAAGTAAACTAAGGGGCAGGCACTGAGGCATATGCATATAATCCCAGCTACTTGGGAGGCTGAGGAGGATGATCACAAGTTCCAGGCCAGCACTGGCAACTTATCAATACCCTCTCTCAAAATAAAAAATAAAGCTGAGAGTGGTGGCACACACCTGTAACCCCAATACTTAGCAGGCTGAGACAGGAGGATTAACATTTGAGGATAGCCTCAGGAACGTAGAGAGACGCTGTTTCAAAACAAAAATATAAAAAAGGGCTGGGGTAAAGTTGGGCGTGGTGGCGCATGCTTGTAATCCCAGTACTTGGGAGGCTGAGACAGGAGGATGGCAGGTTTGTGCCCAGCTTCAGCTACTTAGTGAGGCCTTCCGCAACTTAGTGAGACCCTGTTTCAAAATAAAAGAATAAAACAGGGCTGGGGTGTAGTTCAAAGGTAGAAAGCCTCTGGGTTCAACCCCCAGCACAAAAAAAAAAGGGGGCTGGGGTATAGCTTGGAGGTAGAATGCCCCTGGGTTCAATCCCCAGTACTAAAATAAATACATAAAATAAATAAAAAGGGAGCGGGGCATGGTGACACACACCTGTAATCCCAGTACTTGGGAGGCTGAAACAGGATGAACACAAGTTCGAGGAAGTAGTGAGACTCTGATCAATTTAGCAAGACTGCTTCAAAATAAAAAATAAAATAGGGCTAGGGGTGTAGTTTAGAGATAGAATGCCTCTGGGTTCAATTCCCGGTACCACACACACAAAAAAAATTGTTGAAAGCAGGTACATGGGGATTCATTACACCCTTCTAGCTTTTTTTGTTTGTTTGTGTGATACTGGGGATTGAACCCAGGGGCATTCTACCTCTGAGCTATACCCGCAGCCCTATTTTTCATTATTTTGAAACAGGGTCTAAGTTGCAGAGGGCCTAAGTAGCTGAGGCTGGCCATGAATCTGTGATCCTCCTGTCTCAGCCCCCCAAGTACTGGGATTACTAACGTGCACCACCATGCCCAGCCCCTTCTAGCTTTTAGTACTAAAAATTTCTAATACGCACAAAAGTTTGTGTGGTTTTTTTTTTTTTTTGGTGGGGATTGAACCCCTGGCATTCTCCTGTTTCAGCCTCCCAAGTACTGGAATGACAGGCGTGTGCCACCACACCTGGCTATAAAAGGTTATTTTTTTGTGTGTGTGTGTGTGTGTTAGTTACTGGGTATTGACCTCAGGAGCATTCTACCTCTGAGCTAAACCCCCAGTCCTTCGTTTTATTTTCTGTTTTGAAACAGGGCCTTGACAAAAGTCATGCTACATTGCTGAGGCTGTCCTCAAACTTGCAATCCTGAGCCTCCCAAATATTAGGATTACAGGCATGTGCTACCATGCCCACCAAGGTTTTTTAAAATATTTTTCCCCCCTAGTACTTGGGGTTGAAGCCAGGGCTTTCGCACATGCTAGGCAAGCTCACTACAACTGAGCTACATCCTAAAAGCTTTTTCTTTTTGGACAGGGTCTCGATAAATTGCCAGGCTGGCCTAGAACTTGCAATCCTCCTGCCTCGGTTTCCTGAGTAGCTGGGATTACAGGCATGTGCCACCATACCACCACACCTAGCTTAAAACATTTTATGGGAGCCGGGAATCCCAGTACTTTGGGAGGCGGAGACCGGAGTATCCAGGTTTGCGGCCTGCCTCAGCTCTCTCTCTCTCTCTCTTTCCCTCCCCCCCCCTCTACTTAGTGAGGCCCTCCGCAACTTAGTGAGACCCTGTTTCAAAATAAAGGATAAAAAAAAATAGGGCTGGGGGTGTAGCCTGGAGGTAGAATGCCCCTGCGTTCAATCCCCGGTACCGCAAAAAAAACATTATGGAAGAATAAAACAACAGTCTCCTCCGTTTCCCCCATACCCAATGAAAACATAGGGCCTTTCCTGAGAAGGCAGGGATAACAAGGGCTAACTCAAGGCCAGAAGATGAAAACCCTTGAGTGTGATGTTAAGAGCATGATTTTTTTTTTTTTTTTTGCGGTACCGGGGATTGAACCCAGGGGCATTCTACCTCTGAGCTACACCCCCAGCCCGATTTTTTAGTCTTTATTTGGAAACAGGGTCTCACTAAGTTGCAGAGGCCTCACTAAATAGCTGAGGCTGGCCACGAACCCGGAACCTCCGGTCTCAGCCTCCAAGTACTGGGATTACAAGCGTGCGCCACCACGTCCGGCTAGCGCATGATTTATGATGAAATCACTTTTTCAATTAGCCAGCCAAAGTTTTATAATGATGAAGAATGATATAAAAATTCTTCAATTTTAAAAAGAAAAACAACTGAGAATACAGACAATTTGTATTTCTAACACAGAAAAGAAGGTTGGAGACTTAGCTCAGTAATAAAGGGCTTGCCTAGTATGCACAAGGCCCTAGGTTTCATCTCCAGAACCACAATGTTTTATTTTATTGCGGTATTGGGGATGGAACCCAGGGGCATTCTACCTCCGAGCTACACCCCTTGCCCTATTTTTTATTCTTTATTTTGAAACAGGGTCTCACTAAGTTGCGGAAGCCTCACTAAGTAGCTGAGGCTGGTCGCAAACCCGGATCCTCCGGTCTCAGCCTCCCAAATACTGGGATTACAAGTGTGCGCCACCATGCCTGGCTCAGAACCACAATGTTTTAAAAGAGAGCAAAAATAAGCTGGGCATGATGGTGCAAGCCTGTGATCCCAGTACTTGGGAGGCTGAGACAGGAGGATCGCAGGTTCATAGCCAACCTCAGCAATTTAGCAAGACCCTCAACAACTTAGTGAGACCCTGTTTCAAAATAAAAATAGGGCTGGGGTTATAGCTCAGAGGTAGAATGCCCCTGGGTTCAATCCCTAGTACTGCAAAAAAAAAAAAAAAAAAAGAGAGAGAAAATAGAGAACTCAGAAATATTTCTATCCAAAAAAACACCAATTCTATTGATTAAAGGCCCAAGTCAGGCAGGGTGGTACACACCTGTAATCCCAGTACTTGGGAGTCTAAGACAGGAAAATCATAGGTTCGAGGCCAGCCTCAGGAACTTTGTGGGACCGTTTCAAAATAGAAAATAAAAAGGGCTAGGGTATAGCTCACAGGTAGAATACTCCTGGGTTCAAATCCCAGAACTAAAACAAAACAACAACAACAACAAAGGTCTCGTTTTAAAAGTGACATATGGGCCGGGCGTGGTGGTGCACGCTTGTAATCCCAGTACTTTGGGAGGTGGAGACCAGAGGATCCGGGTTCGCGGCCAGCCTCAGCTCTCTCTCACTCTCTCTCTCTCTCTCTCTCTCTCTATCTCTATCTCCTTAGTGAGGCCCTCCGCAACCTCGTGAGACCTGGTTTCAAAATAAAGTATAAAAAATAGGGCCGGGGGCGTAGCGCGGAGGTAGAACGCCCCTGCGTTCAATCCCCGGTACCGCAAAAAAAATAAATAAATAAAATAAAAGTGACATATGCCAAGAACTGCTAGAACTGTCACTAGGATTTTCAGGAAAACTATATTTGAGATTATTATTATTATTATTATTTGGTACTGGGGATTGAACCCAGAGGCAGTCTACCTCAAAGCTACACCCCCAGTTTAATTTTATTTCTTATTTGGGGACAGGATTTCACTAGATTGCTGAAAGCCTTGCTAAGTTGCAGAGGCTCGCTTTGAACCTGTGATCCTCCTGTCTCAGCCTCCCAAGTGCTGGGATCACAAGCACGCGCCATCACACCTGGCTGAGTTTATTTATTTATTAACAGTACTGGGAATTGAGTGAGGCCATGGGTTCAATTCCCAGCACTGTTTAAAACAAAAAAAAAGAATAGTCTTCATGATCTAATTCCTTCCCAAAGGCTCCTGCTTCCTAATACTATCACATTATTGGTTAGGGTTTCAAAGATGAATTTGGGGGATACAATCATTCAGACCATAGCATTACGTCATAGACATTAACCTTTTCTTTCCTCAGTGAGACTTGTTATCCTTACCTATATGTGATCCATATTTTAGGGGTCACTTTATTTATTTTTTTGCGGTACCAGGGATTGAACCCAGGGGCATTCTACCTCCACGCTACACCCCCAGCCCTATTTTTTTATGCTTTATTTTTGAAACTGGGTCTCACGAAGTTGCAGAGGGCCTCACTAGGTAGAGAGAGAGAGAGAGAGAGAAGGAGAGAGAGAGAGAGAGAGAGAGAGATCACACGCACGCGCATGCGCGCTGAGGTTGGCCGCAAACCCGGATCCTCCGGTCTCCGCCTCCCAAAGTACTGGGATTACAAGCGTGCGCCACCACACCCAGCTAGGGGTCACTTTAGACAAACTGCTAAGACATCATGGGATAACAGAATATGTCCTAGATAGAAAATTCAAGTCATTGCACTACTGGGATGTGGACAAATCACATAGCACCTCTGTGCCTTCAATTTGCCTATAACACAGAAGTGATGATTGGAACTACTAATTTTAAAGGACTGAGGGTCAAGTGAGAATTGTTAATAGTGCTCTGTAGCCGGGCGTGGTGGCGCACGCTTGTAATCCCAGTACTTGGGAGGCTGAGACAGGAGGATTGCAGGTTCGCGGCTAGCCTCAGCTATTTAGTGAGGCCCTCCACAACTTAGTGAGACCCTGTTTCAAAATAAAGAATAAAAAATAGGGCTGGGAGTGTAGCTCAGAGGTAGAATGCCCCTGGGTTCAATCCCCAGTGCCACACACACACAAAAAAAGAGTGCTCTGTAAACGGAGAATACACTAGGGCAACTAAAATCTAAGGTACTGTTAGCCCTAAGCCCTATGTTGCTTTGGAGTGTTTTCTGCTCCCTTGAGGCCACAGCTATCACTCTTCTGCAAAAAAGAGAAGAAAGGCACCTTCTATTCTGAAGCTCGGTCTCTCACCTAATTTCTTTTCCTTCCCTAGATTTACTTTACCCACATACAGTACCAAAGATTCATAGCCGGGCGTGGTGGCGCACACTTGTAATCCCAGTGTCTGGGAGGCTGAGACCGGAGGATCTGGGTTTGCCGCCAGCCTCAGCTACTTAGTGAGGCCCTCCGCAACTTCGTGAGACCCGGTTTCAAAATAAAGGATAAAAAATAGTGCTGTGAGTGTAGCTCCGAGGTAAAACGCCCCTGGATTCAATCCCTGGTACCGCAAAAAAAAAAAAAAAAAAAAAAAAGCCAAAGATTCTCTCTACCTGGTCAAGGTCCAAGAGTAAAATGTATCATAAATGGGCCATGTGCGTTGGCACATGCCTATAATCCCAGCTACTCAGGAGGCTGAGGCAGAGGGATCGAAAGTTCCAGGCTAGCCACAGCAACTGAGTGAGGCCCTGTCTCAAAATTTAAAAGTGGGGGGTAGGATATGGCTCAGAGATGAAGTGCCACTGGGTTCAATCCCCAGTACTGCAAAGAAAAAAAAATCTGAAAACATTTTTTAAAAATTTCTACTCAAGCCAGGCATGGTGGCACACACCTGTAATCCCAGTACTTGGGAGGCTGAGACAGGAGGATCGCAGGTTCGAGGACAGCCTCAGCAACTAGTGAGACTCTCATCAACCTAGTGAGACCTTGTTTCCAAATAAGAAATAAAATTGGCCTGGGGGTATAGCTTGAAGGTAGAATGCCTCTGGGTTCAATCCCCAGTACAACCAAAAAAAATTTTTTTTTTCGAGTATTAATTAGCTGGGCATGGTGGCGCAGGCCTTCAATCCCAGTACTTGGGAGGCTGAGACAAGAGGATCACAGGTTCAATGCCAGCCTCAGCAACTTAGTGAGGCTCTCAGCAATTTAGAGAGACCCTGTTTCAAATGAAAAATAAGGTAGAATGCCCCTGGGTTCAATCCCAGTACAACACACACAAAAATAAATAAGTAAAAATAAAAATAGCAAAGAGACCAGGTATGGTGGTACACTCCTATAATCCCAGTACTGTGAGGCTGAGACAGGAGGATTGCAGGTTTGAAGTCAGCCTCAGCAACTTAGTGAGACTCTCAGCAATTTAGTGAGACCCTGTTTCAAATGAAAAATAAAATAGGGTTGGAGGTGTAGCTTGGAGGTAGACTGCCCCTGGGTTCAATCCCTACAAACACCAAGATAAGTAAATAAATAAATAAAATAAAAAATAATCCAGGCATGGGATTACACATCTGTAATCCCAGTAATTGTGAGGCTGAGACAGGAGGACCACAGCTTCGAAGACAGCCTCAGCAACTCAACAAGACACTGCCTGACTCAAAACAAAAAATAAGCCGGGTGGTGCATGCTTATAATCCTAGTACTTGGGAGGCTGAGACAGGAGGATAGTATTTCACGGTCAGCCTCCGCAACTTAGTGAGATCCTGTGTCAACATAAAAAATAAAATAGGAGCCAGGCGTGGTGGCACACGCTTGTAATCCCAGTACTTGGGAGGTGGAGACCGGAGGATCCGGGTTCGTGGCTAGCCTCAGCTATGTAGTGAGGCCCTCTGCAACTTCGCAAGACCCAGTTTCAAAGTAAAGGATAAAAAATAGGGCCGGGGGTACGCCCCTGGGTTCAATCCCCAGTACCACAAAAAAAAAAAAATAGGGCTGGGTGTGTATGGGTGTGTAGCTCGGAGGTAGAATACTCCTGGGTTCAATCCCCGGTACCAAATACACACACACACATACACACACACACACACGGAAAAATTGAGTCTGTACTGAACATGTACAGACTTTTTTCTTGTCATTATCCCCCAAATAAAGTATAGCAACTACTTAAATAGCATTCATGTTATATTAACTACTGTAAAAAATCAAGGGCTAGGGATTTAGCTCAATGGTAGAGCACATGCTTGGCATGGGGTGAGGCCCTGGGTTTGATCTCCAGGACCACAAAAAATAATCTAGAGATGATTTTTTTGGCATATATGGTATTGGGGACTGGACTCAGGGGCATTCTACCCCTGAGCTATACCCCCAGCTCTATTTATGTTTTATTTAGAAACAAGTCCAATTGAGAGATGAATTTAAAATACATGCAAGCTAGGTGTGATGGCACTTGCTGGTAATCCCAGGTACTTGGGAGGTTGAGGTAGAAGGTTCATAAGTTTGAGGCCAGCCTGGGCAAACAGGGAGGCCCCATCTCAAAAAAAATTAATAAACAGGCACAGTGGCACACACTTGTAACCCCAGCTACTCAGGAGGCAGAGGCAGGTGGATCCATCACAAGTTTGAGGTCAGCCTGGGCAGTTTAACAAGACCCTGTCTCAAAAAAAAAGAAAAAGGGCTGGGGGTACAGCTCAGTGGTAGAGTGCCTGAGTTCAGTCCCTAGTACTACAAAAATAAATAAATATAAAATAAAACATACAAGGTTGGCTGCAGGTGTAAATCAGTGGTACAGTGCTTGCCTGGCATGCACATGGCCCTAGGTTCAATCCTGGGTGCAGGGAGGGTATGAGGTTGAGCAACGTTTAAAATAAATGTACCTCGCAGCCAGCCTCAGCTACTTAGTGAGGCCCTCTGCAGCTTCGTGAGACCCGGTTTCAAAATAAAGCATAAAAAATAGGGCCAGGGGTGTAGCTCGGAGGTAGAACGCTCCTGGGTTTCATCCCCAGTACCACAAAATAAATAAATAAATAAATAAATAAATAAATAAATAAATAAATAAACAAACCATTTATTTTATATCTAAGGAACTTGAGCATGCTAGAATTTTGGTTTCTGTGGGGGCCCTGAACACCAAAGGATGACTTCAACTGTATAAAAAGTAAATTTTTAAAAAACTCACTAGAAGTCAAAACACTGACCTCTAATTCTAGTATTTTTACCATGGAGATGTTTACTGTATTCCTAACTTGATTTGAAGCACTTTTATTAGGTGCTAAATTTTGGAAGCTCTGCACTTAAAATATTTGTCAATGAGTACAGGCAAGCATGAACCAGCTTCATTATGTACTTTTATAAAACTGAGATGCACATCAGTGCTTTGACCTAAACTTAAAAAAAGAAAAAAAGGGAAGTGAAAATTCAATATGAAAATAAGTAACAAGAAGGAAACTTTCTCCAAAATGAAAGTACTGAAGTTTAAAATGTTACTTCAATACATGCTGTGCACTTAAAAACTGATTTAGCTTAAGCTGGGTGTCACGGTGGTGCATGACTATAATCTCAATACTTGAGAGGCTGAGACAGGAGGATCAGAGGTTCAAGGCCAGCCTCAACAACTTAGCAAGACCCTGTTTCCAAATAAAAAATAAAATAGGGCTGGGGGTATAACTCAGAGGTAGAATGCCCCTGAGTTCAATCCCTAGCACCACCAAAAACAAAAAAAAAACACCCAAAACTGATTTATCTTAGAAAATACACACTTTTCAGAGTTGACTTTTTTTTTTTTTTTTTTTTTTT
>PVJS01032638.1:0-22649 GCA_004027185.1 Glis glis | reverse complement strand
TTCAGATTTCCAAATAAGAGTCAACTGTACATTTACACAGAATTGTCTTTGCATGAAGCCCAAAAGGGAACGGCATAAAAATGAGTGTTTCTGTAGCCCCTTTATTTTTGCTGATCAACAGTTTGTTAGAAAAGCAGTTGCAGGTTTGTTACCTAAGGTCTGAGACAGTAGAAGAGTCAAAGGTGTCATGAATTCACCTATAAAACATAAGGAAAATTTTCAGTGAATATACCCATTGCACAAATGTGATTTACAGGCATTTCAAATGTCTAAGATGAAAGATTATCAAGTCAGTCTCTGTTAGGTTTGTCAACTGGATTTTATAAACAAATATTTCATGAATTTACCTTAAAAAAATAATTCTCACACACAACCCACATCATTTAAGGGCAAAAGACCCAAGCACGCAAAAAGTGTAAAGTGATTATTTTCAAGCAAGTTTACACTACTGCCTACATTTTGTGTTATGTTTAGAAGCTCTGCTAAGTACCATAAATAAAATATCTGTATAAATATGTTTAGGAAATCAGTCTGCATCATTTCTGGGAGGAAGACCCTCAAATACCTTTGAAATAACTATTTTCTTGGAGTTGGTGAGTCTCTTTCATTCCTGGGCCAGCGCTGGCCAGTGTTCATGCATTTCCACCTTTTTTGGCTACTTTAATAAAACCTGGGGTGTTTCAAAAGCATGGAAAGGAAATGATCTAGGAAAAAGGACTTTTAACAATTGTAAAGTGTTCTAGCAAACTGTACGTAACAACTGTTAAGTACAAGTAGTGATATTACTAGTAACTTAAAAGGGGAAGTGATAAAATCTCAGAAAACAGAACTTAATTTTGCAGTTACAAAATAAGTTTTGCTCTTGTATTTAAACCTGACATTTAAAAACCAATAGAAGAGAAGGTCAATTACCTGTAAATAACTTTACGCCTGAACATCAGCCAATTCTGGAGGAAGTGGAGTCTTAGGATGCTTGCTCTCAAAGTGTTGCTTGAAGGTCTTAGGGTCTGGCATTTGTGTCTAATTTTAAAATTGTGCAAAAAAGAAGAGCCAGACTTTATTTATGAAATTAAAAATGTATTACCTTTCAAAACTCTGAACTTGTTCATGACAATTAATCACAACATGCTTTTAAATTCCTACAACTTAGTGGCTGGCATATGAAAGGACCCTTGTGAAAAAGCAATTCCTAGCATTCTCACATTTTACACATGAATGGTCAGGTGACAAAGAATAAAGTATTTTGTTTATCTCATTAATAGCACACAACAGGAAACACTTCCTGAACCCTTACTGTACTAAGCATGTTACTTTAACTCTCACAGAACCTTCATAGTAATCTTTAGCTCCTACTATCATCCTCGTTTTACATGCGAATGAAACTAAAACCCAGAGTTTACCTTGTTTTAACCCAGTACTTGGTACTTTAGCTCTCAAATAACACTATATATTCGTAATGACTTCCCTTGGCAAGGACCTTCATTTATTTACTCTTTAACACATTCAATTACACAAAACATGAAATAAAAGGTTTTGAGTTTTTAAACATGTCAATTATTCTTGTACTATTAAGTCAAGGTATTTCTTCAGCACTCACCTAGTGAAATTTATTTTCACCCTGCCTCTTTCCAAACAGAATCAGAAGGTGTTCAATTTCATTATTTTGAGTGTATCAAAGCTCAAAATGAGTAAGATATTTAATGTAACAGTTTTCCTCTCTCTTAATGAGAACTTTTGTGTAGTTATAGACTTCTATGTCATCAGTAATGATAGATGACAAACGTCAGTCCAACAATGTCTTATTAAGATCTCTTGCCATCCATACCATCAATCGTACTCAGGTAAAAGGGCCTGAAAACTTTTGTGTGTGGACGTACTGAACCAACCCCACTCTGCCTTTTTCCTTTGGCACTTCCTTTCATTAATTTCAAATGTAGTGAGCTAAGACAAACAGGCAAAAAAGAGCTTGACTTGGGATATCAGAAACACTTGAGAGGTAGTGTGAATGGTGGTCCTCCAGGGTATACTCTGGAGCTGAACTGCCTGGGTTCAGAGCCAGCTATTCTGCTTTACCTGCTGGATGACCTGCACACATTATTTAATTCCCATGACTCAGTTTACACTGATGTACAAAGAGAATAAAAATACTGTAACTCATAGGGCTGTTGTGCAGATTAAATGGGTGACTATATGTAAAACACTTGGACTGGTATCTGACACATGGTAAGCACTCCACAGTAGCTTCAAATTTATAATTCTTCAAATTTATAAAACATAATAATTCTAGTAAGAGGACTCAACATGAATATACTCTACACACCCTAACTATGAATTTACTAAAGGGGGGAAACCAATTATATAACCATAGGTATTTTCACTAGCACAGTACAAAGTTTAATAAGATGTAAACTAAGAATGTAGATCTGACTTCCTTACAAAGTTCAAAGTATATTATATATCCTCATAAATCATCTTTAGTCTCTCTATGGAAAGGGACTTTGTTTTATACACTCCTTTCCTTAGCATGTAGAGTACTACACCTGAATAGAGGAGCCATGCAAAAACTTTTGTTGAATGGGTGAATAAAGATGAATTCCTAAAATAACCAGCTGTCAAATCTATTTCAAACGAACCATCTATTTTGCCACAGTTACAAAATTCTAAGCTAAACAAACCAATTTTCAAAGAGAAAACTCCCACAAAAGCATGTATTCAAGTCCCCTTACCCTACAGACAGTGCAGGTGTATATTAAGGCAGCTTTGGCAGCAGCCTTTTGGTCATGTCCTTGTTTCTTCTTTTGTCCAGCCTGCTTTTTGGCATTTTTCTGCTGAGACTGAATCTTCTGCTGTCCACGAGCCATATCTAAAAACAGAAGTCAGGTATTATAATGATTAACTTATTCTAATACTGAGTAATCTAAGCAAAGTAACATTCTCAGATTTAAAGCCTAAAATTTTACAGAAAAGTCTGCTATCAAAATGTACTGGTTTCCAAACTCTTACATACAATGCTACTAGAGTATAGGGTGGTACAACCACTGTGGAAACCTGGCTGGCAGCTGTCTTCTCTATGACTTGGCAATTCCTCTTGGTATATATTCAAAAGAAATGCAAATGTAGATGCACCAAGACATGTACAAGAATGTCCAAAGTCACTGTTCCAAAACTAGCAATAATTCAAATGCTCATCAATCATAAAATGGATACATAACATATATTTATACAATGAAATTCTAAGCACCATTCCAAAAGAATAACTGTTACAAGTAGCAATTATCTTTATATCTCAATATTAATGGAAAGAAGCCAGCTATGACGTTGTATGACATTCAAAACAAAGCAGAGTTGAGTGTGTGTGGCTCAACATTAGAGCACTTGCCTAGCATTTGCTAGGTCCTGAGTGCCATTCCCAGTGCTGCAAAAGAAAAAAGAAAGAAAAAGAAAAAGAGAAGGCAAAGCTATAGTAAAAGAGGTTACCACGGGGCTTATGGAATAATGACTGGGAAGAGAAGGACATGAGGGGGCTTATGGAATGCTGAAAATGTTCTATATCCTGTACCGGGTAATGGTTACACACACACGTTATCTGTAAAAATTCATTGAGCTATACATCCAAGATTGTTCACTTTGCTGTATGTAATCTTCAAAAGCTTCCAAAAACAGTTGTTTCCCCCTACCATTTATTTGATTACCTTACAAAGCTACTTTCTCTTTCTAAAATTTACTGTTGTGACATTCAGTTCTTATAATTTTAAGAGAAATAAGAGCTAAAGGAGATCATAGAGAGGGGAACTGTTCTCCTAAATAGTTAAGTTTCATGAAATTGCCACGCCATTCTATATTTTCCTAAGTTGGTCTTTGCTGGACTGCTGCACAAATTACAAAACAAGATTTAGTTTCCAGTTGAAAGAATGAACCTGGTTTAAGGGCAAGGGTGCCTTTACAAAGTTGAAAGGTATTACTTGTTTACTACTGATGGCCTGAAGCAAACATAAATGAGTTAAAAAATAATTAAGTCACTGAAAGTTACTTTAACTTTTCCATTAAAACTAAAGACTATTAGACAAAACAAGTTAAACCTGTTCATAAAGGGTATATAATGAGTCTCAAGTGTTTTTTAAATATATTAAAATTGGAATCCTAAGTAGAATTCATATATATAGTTTTGACTAACATTATAATTAAAATTTAAGCTGTGTGTGTGTGTGTGTGTGTGTGTGTGTGTGTGTGTGTTTTGACCAACATTATAATTAAAATTTAAACTGTGTGTGTGTGTGGTACTGGGGATTGAACCCAGGGGCATTTTACCTCTGAGCTACACCCCCAGCCCTATTTTACTTTTTATTTTGAAACAGCGTTTCACTAGGTTGCTTAGGCTGGCCTTGAACCTGTGATCCTCCTGTCTCAGCCTCCAAGTACTGGAATTACCAGCTTGTGCCACCACATTGGGCAAATTTAAACTTTTAAATCACTGCACGGCATGAATGTAAGAGGTCTGACATCAATTTCACCAGGGTAGAGAAATGATTCTTTTTGTTGGAACTCTAATTAAACAACAGATATAAGGTCAAAGCATTTCATAGAAGCAACTGAGTTCCCTTCCCTACCTCCAAAAAAAGTTTGTGTGTGGGGAGAAACAATAAGTAAATACACTGATTGGACAAGTTCCCACTAGCACTAAACAATGAACTAAAAGTCAGATAAAAATATAGAAGAGAAGCCAGGCGTGATGGCGCATGCTTGTAATCCCAGTACTTGGGAGGCTGAGACAGGAAGATAGCAGGTTCGCAGTCAGCCTCAGCAATTTAGTGAGGCCCTCAGCAACTTAGTGAGACCCTGTTTCAAAATAAAAGCATAAAGTGGGTGTGGTGGCCCAGGCTTGTAATCCCAGTACTTGGGAGGCTTAGATAGGAGGATCACAGGTTCAAAGCCAGCCTCAGCTACTTAGTGCGGTCCTCTGCAACTTAGTGAGACCGTTTCAAAATAAAGAATAAAAAAAAGGGCTGGGGGTGTAGCTCAGAGGTAGAATACCCTGGGTTCAATCCCCAGTACTGCAAAAAAAATTAATTAATTAAAAAATAAATTAAAAAATAGAGTTGGAGGTGTAGCTTGGAGGTAGAATGCCCTTCCCCAGCATATATTTACATATGGGGGGGAATCAATGGTTTTCTAGGAAACCAGTTAAATATCTTACCAACCACAAAAATGTTTAGTAAACTAGCCTACTAAACAATGGTAACTACTACCAGCTGTCAGTTCTTGAAAATTAAGCCTCCATTTTTGTTTTTTTAAACCAAAGCCTTAAGTCTCAGCCAAATAGTGTTATTTTTTAAAAAGTACATTTAAGTATTTTTGGATGATAGTGGTCAAGTATTCAATCTTTATGTATATCAATGCTTTGTAACATTCTTAATGCTTCAATGTCTTAGTATCAAGATCTTATGTTAGACTACTTCAGTTCCCTTATGCATCTTAACTTCTGGCACACAATTTTTTTGTGTATGTTAATACATTTCTTTTCTGGATACATTTGTTTCAAACAGTTGGAATCAACTGTTTTACACCGAAAAAAAAATCTTATACAATGGCAGACCACTAATTCCATGGTTCTTTGCTATCTAGAAGTTATTAACCATTTGGATAACATTTTCATGCAATGATCTGTACAAAGCAGTATCATAAGATGAACAAAATATGATAAATTAAACCCATTTTCCACTGTCACCTAAAAACAGTAACAAAAAAGTCATAAGAGCTTTTATAGAATAAAGACAGTATGTCATTTGTTCTTATTTTTAAGACAGAAAACTTAAAACTAGGTAAAGGAAATTGAATCAAATAAGCTAACTGCGTGGGGTAGGCCCCTAACTTCTGACAGCACACTGCATTGATTTCCTTTCTGAAAGCAGAAAATGCAAACGAACAAACCACCTGCTTTTGGACAGCTCGACAGAGGACTTGCTCTCAAAAGCCAATCGAATTGTCTACAAAACCTTATGTATAAGGTTCTGCTCCTTGATTAAATGCGACAAACTGAGGAGCAAGAAGTCGTTTACAAATACCTACATGCTAGTTTTAAATGTACTCCTATGTAATGCGGTTTTCTGAAAGAGCTTCCAAGAGGGACGTAGAAAGTAGAACGGACGAGTTCTTTTAAAATGAGGAGCTCTCGCGGAGGCAACAAGTAAGCCCTGACCCAAGGATCCTTTTAAAATCAAACCAAGTTACTAAGAGAATTTCGAATTCAGGAAGTAGGCTCATTCCCCGTAATCATCTAAAAGGAAGAGGCCCAGGCAGTGCTCAACATCCTGACCCTAGCTTTTAAAACTAATGCCTATGGGTTCAATCCCCAGTACCGCAAAAAACAAAAAAACAAAAAAAAACTACTTCCACTTGGAGAAGAGCGGGCGAAAGCACCAGGAGTACGCCTGGTCTCCTTCACCCAACACTTCAATGACCCAGCTGCAGCCTGGCGCACCTTCTCCAGACGACCTCTCCCGCCTCTGGGAGCCCCTTCCTGCCGCCAAAGGCCACAGAGCCCTCACCTACCCTCCGTTCCTCACCGACCCTGGCCCGAGATGTGCCTGCCGGGGGCCTCGGCTGCACGAAACCCAGCCCCTTCGGCCGCCGGGAGCCCGGCCTCCAGCAACCGACCAGCTGCTGTGGCCAGCGGGTAAGGTTACCGCTCCGCTCCCCGGCCGGCCTGCGACCCGGCCACCTGCAGGGCCTGGCCGGCGCCCGAGCTTCCCCCGTCCCGCGGCCCGCGCCGGGACCCCCGCCGCCTCCAAGGAGGCCAGCGCCCGCGCGCCCGCGCAGACCCGCGGTCCCCGCCGCCCCTCGCCGGCCGGCCCCCACCCGGGTCCCGGGCGTCCTGCGGCGCCAGCGCCGCCCCTGTCGCCGCTCACCCGGGCCGGGACAGTCTTGCGTCGGAGAGACCGCGCAGCGCGAGAGGGCCGGGGGAGGTCGCCGAGGGAGGAAGGAGGAGCGCGCCCAGCACCGCTTCGGCCTCCTCCACCCGCCGAGGAGGGGAAAGAGGAGAGCCGGGAGCACAACAGCCCGCGCCTCGCACACCCGCCGCCGCGCGCGCCCGCCGCCGCCTCAGCCTTAGGCAGGCCACTCCACCTCGTGCCCGCGCACGCCGCGCCGCGCTCCCAGTCGCCCCAGCGCCGCCAGTGCCTCGCGGCCCCGCCCCCTCGCCTTCCTGCGGCGGCCTCCCGCCCCGCCCCGCTCGCACGCCTGCGCCCTTCCGGTCGCGTGGACCAATGGCAGCGCGCCCCTATTACATAAGCGCGAGGGGCGTGGCCTTGCGGACGGGAACTGCAGGGACGTCGCCCCCTGTCCCCGGGCGCTCCTCATCTCCCGCGTGCTCTCTGGGTGGCTTCTCTGCGCGGCTGTGGCAGCCAGGGGCTCTCGGTCCTGGCGGGCTACGCGGCCTCGGCGTGTCCCCGGTGTCCCGCTCGCTCGCTCGCTCGCTCACTCACCCGGCCGGCGGCCGGGCCTCGGTCCCCGTCCCTCCTCACGCACGGTGTCCGCGGAGCCCTCCGGTGCGCCAGCTGGGGCGTCCGGCCGGGGCGGGCCGGGAGAGGAGCGCCGGGGCCGCGCGGCGTGGGTCACCAGCCGGGAGCCGCCACGGGCACGGCTGCGGCCCCGTCTCCCGTGAGGCCGGAGCCGAGTGGCCCTTTATAGGGACGTGCAGCCTTTGTTCCCTCACCAGCCGCCCTTGACCTCACTGCCACGGAAACCCCCGTTATTTTAGTAACAGGTTTTTAGTGAGTTCGAGATTTAAACCTGACAGCCCCATTAAAAATGACTGGCCAGGCCTTGGCCGGTTTAGACTGACTCCTAACAATATGCTGAGCTACTAATATTTTGGGGAAAAATCCCCCCTCACTTGATTTACAGGCAACAGCAGTAAATTTCAGATATCTGATTAAGAGTGATAGTATTGTAATTATTACATCTGCTGATTATTTGAAACCGCATTGACATCGCCTTTATTCTTCAGCATATTAGTTTCTAATTCGATTCATTGATGATCCCCAAGGAAGCTTTTACATTTGATGTTCTCCCCTGTCCCATAGCCTGTAGTCGCCCAAATTGCCTGTCAGTCCCCACGAAATGTTAGTTGAATAAGAATGTATCCCAAATTACCTGACTGGGATGTAGATATCACAATTATTTAACCAGAAAGGAGTTAGCTGCCAATTGCATTTGGGGTGGAATAAAATACAGAATGAAAGGTAAGTGCAGTCCTCTCCATTTGCCTTTCAGCCTCTTTCGCCCTCACATCGACTCTCCTTATTGGAATTTATATGTTTAAAATTGCTAATATCTTTCTGATACTAGGTTGTAAGCTCATTTTCATCAAGTATACCCAGTTACTAGCAGCATGCTAAACGTGGTAGCTATTGACCAAATGTGTGTCTAAAGAACAGGTTTTCAAATTGACATCTCAAAGCTATAGCTTAATCATTAATAGTCACCATAATTGCATTAATCCTGCTAATTAGGGGACAAAGTACTTGAAGGACCTAGGGATTGGGACCTATCCTAAAATCCAAAAAGCAGTGTTTGTGTAACCAGGAAGGACAATGGACAATGGAAAGGGGAAATGAAACCTAGCTGGCAGAGATGTCATCTTAACTAGAGAGGTGACTTCTGTTTGTAAAGCAGGATTAATATGTATTTTTTCCCCATAGCCAAGATGAAATATCCATAAAAGTCAGTATTTCTTTTAAGTTTTTGCATCATACTTTCTTTGAGAACTTGGTAAGAGCTGTAGCCTTTGCCCCCAGAAAGTCCATATACATATAAATATACATACAAACTTTTCCCCATAGGTGGAATTCCTCAGTCTCAGCACCACTGGTATTTGGGCAGGGTGATGCTTTGTTATGGGAGTCTGTCCTGGGGACTGTTCAGCAACATCCCTGCCTCCTTACCTGCTTGATGCCACTATCACCCCATCTTCAGTTATGACAATTAAAAATGTCTCCAGATGTTGTCAAATGTTCCCTGGGGGTCAGAATATCCCCTAGTTGAGAACCACTGCCTAGAGGATATATATGGTGTAATGGTAACTTTATGTGATAGTAAGGGCATTTGAAATATGAAGGAAAAAAAGTGGATAAGAGTCAATGTCTGTGAAGTGACAAACAGTAAATGCAAGATAGATAAATTAGCATTACTACCAGCTGGTGTCTTGCTTATGTTATAGAAATGTGACAGCAAATGGGATACGAATTCCTTAGGAGGATTTTTGTACACATATCTGGTTTTAATTGTGAATACTACAGTACTTCTGGCTTTTTTCCCCTTCTGCCTTTAGACATTTACTCTAGGCTAATATGCAATAAGCACTTGCCTGTTTTCTATCCAAAATCACAATCAGAATGAAATGCTTCTCTGAAGACCTGAAAGGCTTATTTCTTTGTACTCATGTAGGATTTTCTGGGACAAAAAAAGCTGGTGAGGAATCAATATATTATTTCCCAAATAAACATAGATTGTTCTGAATGACTTTTTTCAATTTATTTGTGGCATGTAGGTTAATATCTAAATGTAGGAAAGTGCCCAGCTCAGGGGTTTTATTAGAAAACAAAAGAGACACAGTCCTGTCCTTGTAGGGCCTTCCGTGTAGTGATGAACAGTAACAACAGCACCAATGAAAATAGACTTAAAGATGTTTCCTTTGCTGGCTCTTCCTCCTCTACTCAAGTTCTATTCATTAAGATTTCTTGGAGCTACCACTTGGGTCCTCTAGTCTTCTGTGTGCTCTTTTCCCTGAAGGAACCTCATATACTGTTGTGGTTTTAAAATATCAAACTTTAGATGACCTCACATTTCTATCTCTAGTTCTGGGCTCTCTTCTAGTTCCATATTGACATACTCAAATGCCTTCTTCTCATCTGCACTTTGATGTTTTATAGACATTTTACATTTAATACCATATTGTACTGAATCAAAGAAGCCCTTGATTGTAAGTCACATTTATGTTCCCTAAAATAAAAGAGATACTGCCAACTGAACTCTTGACATAATGCTAATACACCCTTGTCTGTAAGATACATCTCGATTTCAGAGAGGTCAAAATAGGTTTAAAATCTAATATGAGTTAGTGGAATAGTATCAAAAAGAATAAAATACTTAGAAAGGGACTTACTAAGAGAAATGTAAAACTTATATTCTGAACACTAAACAGCATTGATGAAAGAAATTAAAGAAGAGCTAAATAAGTGGAAAGATGTCCCAGCTTCACCGATCAGAAGACTTAATATGCTGGGCGTGGTGGTGCACGCTTACAATCTCACTACTTGGGAGGCTGAGACAGGAGGATCACTCTCATCAACCTAGTGAGACCCTGTTTCAAAATAAAAATAAAATAGGGCTGGGGGTATAGCTTGGAGGTAGAATGCCCCTGGACTCAATCCCCAGTACCACATACAAAAAAAAAGACTTAATATTAGAAAGAAGCCAACAATCCCCAAATTTATCTATAGATTCAGTGTAATCCCTATCAAAACCCCATATGGCATCTTTGTACAAATTGATGAGCCTATCCTAAAATTCATATGGAAAGACCCAGAATAGCCCAAATAATCTTGGAACAAAGAGCAAAGTTGGGAGACTCACACTTTCCAACTTCAAAAGGTTACTACAAAGCTGTAGTAATTAAGACTATGGTACTAGCATAAGAGCTGACATATACATCAGTTGGTTACAATTGAGAGTCTGGAAGTAAATATTCACATCTACAGTCAATTTATTTTCAACACAGTTGCCAGAAATATCCAAAAAAAGATAAGGTATAGTCTTTTCAACAAATAGTGCTGGGACAACTGGATATCCATGTGTAAAACAATGAAGTTGAACCTTAACTGCATATCACATACAAAAATTAACTCAAAATGGATAAAAAAATGAAATGTAAGTCCTCAGAATATGAAAGTCCTAAGAGAAAAATAGAGGAGTATATCTGCACAACCATAGGTTAAAAAAAGATAAATTTAAAATCAAGATTAAGAACTTCTGTGTTTTAAAAGATATGATAAGCCGGGCGTGGTGGCACATGCTTGTAATCCCAGTACTTTGGGAGGCGGAGACCGGAGTATCCGGGTTCGAGGCCAACCTCAGCGCACATGTGCAATCAATCTCTCTCTCTCTCCCTCCCTCCCTCTCCCTCCCTCCCTCTCTCCCTCCCTCCCTCTCTCTCTCTCTCTCCCTCTCCCTCTCCCTCTCCCTCTCTCTCTCTCTCTGTCTACCTAGTGAGGCCCTCCGCAACTCCGTGAGACCCGGTTTCAAAAATAAAAAGCATAAAAAAACTAGGGCCAAGGGTGTAGCACGGAGGTAGAACGCCCCTGTGTTCAATCCCCAGTACCGCAAAAAAAAAAAGATATGATAAAAACAATCAACAATAAAAACAACAAAAAACCCAAAATGACCACTCAGAATGGGAGAAAATGTTTTCAAATTAAGTATCTGATAAATGACTTGTATATAGAATATATGAAGAACTCTTGCAACTTCATAGAAAGGTAAATAACCCACTTAAAAAGTAGACAACAGATATACAAATGGTCAATAAACAGATGAAAAGATGCTCATCATTTTTAGCCATGAGGGCAATGCAAATCAAAATCAAGACAGCACTTTATACCCACTAAGATGGGTATAACAAAAAAGACAGGACAACAAGTATTAGAGAGGATGTCATACATTTCTTGTAGTAACAGAGAATGATGCAGCCTCTTTGGAAAACAGCCTGGCAGTTCCTCAAAAGGTTAAATAGGCTGGGGATGTGGCTCAGTGGTAAAGCAGGTTAGCATGTACAAGATTCTGAAATCAATCCCCAGCACAAGAAAAAAAGTTTCCTGGTGAAATGAACTTTGGGCCAAGGTGTAGATCATGGTAGAATACTTGCCTAGCATGTAGGGTTTGATCCCTAGCCATTTCAAAGCCTGGTGGTTAGCCCTGGCACTTTCTAGTCTCTCAGCCCCCACTTCCAATCTATTGCCAAATTATGTTAACTCTACTCCAAAATATATATTGACTCCACTATCACTATTATAACCCAAATCACCATCTTTCATCTGGTTTTTCTGTAGCAATAACCTACCAGGAAGCTCTCCTTTAGTACAATCACCACTGGACAACCAGAAGATCTTTCAAAAGTGCAGATGCTCATGACACTTCCTTGCTTACAACCCTTCACTGGCCGCCCATGGTGCACAGAACAAAACCCAGTCTTCTGAACATGGCGCACAAGGTCTTATCTGGACCCCTGATCTCTCTGCTGTGCTCCAGCCTCAGTGCCCTTTTATGTCCTTGAGCCGTGCAAGCTTTCCCTCCTTTGGGCATTGGTAGAGGCCGTTCCTTCCTTGTAGCGCACTCCTCCCACTGTGGTGCTTTCTAATCATTCCACTTACAGCTTAAATACCACATTCTCAGAGACACCTTTCTTCCTAAAATCCTTCCTTCCTTTAGCTCCCATTGAAATGAAGATGTCCTGATTTATTGCTCTCAAAGAACCCTGTGCTTTTTACCTTTAGCATTTATCATGCAATGTTATTTACTGAGTTATGTATAATATGGTACATATTATATAGACATCCTTCACTATCTTCAAGGGATTGTTCTAGCACCCCCGTAGATACCATCTACAGATGCTCAAGTCTCCTATATAAAATGGCGTAGTGCTTACATATAACCTATGCGCATTCTCCCATTGTTATGGTTTAGATCTTAAAGGTACCCCAAAGGCCATACGTTGAAGGCTTGGTCACCAGCCTGTGGTGCTATTGGGAGATTGTAGAACTTTTAGAAGGGGAAGCCTCGTGGAAGCAAGTTAGGTCTTTGGGGCCATGCCATTGTAGGGGACATTGGGACCCTGGCCTCTTCCTGTCTCTCTTGCTTCCTGGCCACCATGAGATAAGCAGCTTTGCTCCACCATGTGCTTCCTGCCATGATGTTCTGTTTTGTCACGGGCCCAAAATGACAGGGCCAAGTGGCCATGGACTGAAACCCCTGAAACTGAGCCAAAATGAACCTTTCCTCCTGTTAAGATGATTTTCTCATGTACGTTGCCACAGCAACAGAAAGCTAAATAACACACCCATATACTTTAAAGCATCTCCAGATTTCTTATAATCACTAGTACAATGTAGACATTATATAAATAGTTGTTATACTTTATTTTTAAGAGGATAATAACAAGAAGAAGTCTGTTTCTTTTCATTACAGGCACAACTTTTCTTCAAGTATTTTATTTATTTATTTATTTATTTATTTATTTATTTATTTTTGGTGCTGGAGATTAAACCCAGGGGCATTCTACCTCCAAGCTGCACCCCCAACCCTACTTTATTTTTTATTTGGAAACAGGGTCTTGCTAAGTTGCTGAGGCTGGTTTCAAACCCAAGATCCTCCTGTCTCAGCCTCCCAAGTACTGGGATTTCATGCGTGTGCCACCACAGCTGGCTATTCTTCAAATATTTTTGATCCATGATTGGTTGTATCTGTTGATATGAAAGACATACTACACACATAAATTTATAGAAGTTCTCCTTTCCATTTGATTCCTAAGATAATGATATGTAATACTTATATTATGCTTACTATCTATCAGACATTGTTACAGTGCTTTGCCCATCATGATTCATTTAATCCTCTCCACAACTCTTAGGCAACTAAATTATAAAATGATTAAGTAAATTACTCAAGATCACACTGCTAACAAGGAGAAAAGCTAAGACTTGGCTCCTGGAGGTCTGGTCCTAGGACTGGGCTACACCACAAGTGTGGTATCCAGTTGTGTTCTTTTCATCTCGGTGTAGCCACAGCACTTGACATGATGTAGATACCCATTAAATGTTTGTTGAATGAATGTATGACTGAATGTTCCCTCTAAACTAGGTTAGGAGGCCTCTTAGGTATTCCAGAGCTTGTTGTACTTCTCCAACAGTAGCAATCATCTCACTGTGTTATATTTGCCTGTTTATCTGGCTGCACCCACATAGATTATGAGCTCCCTGCAGGGTCCTGAGTTGAGTCTTGTTAACCAGCACCTGACACATAGTAGCAAGTCAATTAGTATCTATGAATGAATTACAAGTAGTGGATAGTGAATGAAATTACAAATACCAAGACAGGAGGATTTCAGGTTCAAGGCCAGCCTCAGCAACTTAGCGAGACCCTATTTCCAAATAAAAAATAAAATTGGACTGAGTGCCCTGTCATCCAGTTAAAGATGCAGGCTCAAACATATGAATTTACTTCTCCCCCTCTTGAGACCCAACTAAAAACAATGGTAAAGGAGTTTATAAGAAAGCAGAAACTCAGCTGGGCATGATGGCGCATACCTGTAATCCTAGTACTTGGGAGGCTGAGACAGAAGAATCACAGGTTCAAGGCCAGCCTCAGCAACCTAGCGAGACCCTGTTTCAAATCAAAAAAAGAGCTGAGGGTGTTAGTTCGGAGGTAGAATGCCCCTGGGTTCAATCCCCAGTACCACCAAAAATAAAAAAGAAAAGAAGCCGGGCGTGGTGGCGCACGCTTGTAATCCCAGTACTTTGGGAGGCGGAGACTGGAGGATCCGGGTTCGCGGCCAACCTCAGCGCGCATGCGCACGCGTGTGATCTCTCTCTCTCTCTCTCTCTCTCTCTTCCCCCCTCTCTTCTCTCTCTCTCTCTCTTTCTCCCTCCCTAGTGAGGCCCTCCGCAACTTCGTGAGACCTGGTTTCAAAAATAAAGCATAAAAAAATAGGGCTGGGGGCGTAGCATGGAGGTAGAACGCCCCTGCGTTCAATCCCCGGTACCGCAAAAAAAATAAAATAAAAAAAAAGATAAGAAACAAAGAACACAGAAGGGAAGCTTATGTAGCAAGATTTGGGAGGCTGCAAAGTGAATGGACACGTAACTGATTTAGGAGCAGGGAGGGTTTCTGGATAGAGGCTTGGCTACTAAGCATGGGTATGGGTAGCAATTCGGTACCAAAAACAGAGGGAGTAAGTAAAATCCCTCTGAATATGTAAGGAATCCCTCTTCTTCCACATCTCAGCTCTGAGTGTGAAGTAGACAATCTTACACCTCCAGTCAGAAGACCAGAAGAGTTTTCTTGGGATAGGATGCAACCCAAAAGAAGAGACTGGTAACCAGGGTTCCCTAATGAAACAAGGGACCTGGCAATAAATCCATTTGAAAAACACTACCTAAGTGCCCAGATCTTCCAATAAGATGTCTAGTGCCTTGCTGCAATCAGACAGCCAAGGATAACCAGACATTTGAGGAACACCTCTTCTGTGAAGCACAGAGACCTCAAGCCAGCAAACGGAAAAAAGCAACCTGAGAAAATAGACCGCTGGGAGAAGAAAACGACAAGGGAACCATCAGAGAGATTCTGACCTCAAAAAGATGAGAACACAGTGTGTCCTGGATGCTATTTTTAAATGAAGGAACAATAAAGTCAAGAACAATAAGAAAGATACTAGAAAACTTTAATACCTATCCATCTGTCTGCTACTAGAAATGTAGGCTCTGTGGAAAGGTTGAGAGCTAGAATTGATAAAATCTCCCAGAAAGTAGTATGAAAAGACAATAAAATAAAAGAATAATTTCAGGAGGCCCAACATCCAACTGATAAGAATTCCAAGAAAAGAAAACAGAGAAACTAGAGGAGAAGAAATCATTTTTAAGAGTTAATTAACAGCTGGGCATGGTGGCACATACCTGTAATCCCAGTACTTGGGAGGCTGAAACAGGAAGATTGCAGGTTTGAGACCAGCCTCAGCAATTTAGCAAGACTCTCAGCAACCTAGTGAGATGGTTTCAAAAAAAAAGAAAAAGAAAAAGAAAAAGAAAAGAAAGGGCTGGGGGGTGCAGCTTGGAGGTAGAATGCCCCTAAGTTTAATCCCCTGTGCAACTCACACACACACACACACACACACACACACACACACACCACGAGTTAATTACAAAATGTCTAGTACACTGAATTGCTAACTGAAAGACCCCAATGAGTACAGGTACAACAGATGGGAAAGACTCACACCACGGCACATCTAAATGAAATTTCAGAACACTGGAAACAAATGGGAGAGCCTATAAATTTCTTAAGAGGCCAAAATAAAGTAGTCTCATCAAAGTATTAAGAACTGGGATGGTGGGCTGGAGATGTAGCTCAGTGGCAGAGTGCTTGCCTAGTGTACACAAGGCCCTAGGTTTCATCCCAAGCACTGCCAAAGAAGTGGAATTGTATTGAATGGAATGGTATTGGTCCTCTCTCCTCCTCCTCCTCCTCCTCCTCCTCCTCCCTCCCTCCCTCCCTCCCTCCCTCCCTCCTTCTATTTGGTACTGGGGATTGAACCCAGGGGCATTCTACCTCTGAGGTACACTCCTAGCCTTTTTATTTTTTGAAACGGGGTTTTGCTAGATTGCTGAGAGTCTTGCTAAGTTACTGAGGCTGACCTTGAACCTGTGATCCTCCTGTCTCAGCCTCCCAAGTACTGGTATTACAGGTGTACACCACCACACCCAGCTGGTATTTAACTTCATAACGGCAATATTGACCATTAGAAATCAATAGAGAAAGACATGTAAGATATTGAATTATTTCCCTCACGTGCACACTTCCTTGCTGACCTTATGGCACATGAGCTCCCCCGAAGTAAGGGAATATACAAGGAAAGCAGGTAATGTAGGATCCAGGAAATAAGAATCCATCCTGAGAGAAAAAAATAAAGGAAATATGCGAGAAGAGGCTGACCATGCCAGGGCGGTCGGCTGCAGAAGCCTACAGACCAGCCCAGCCAGGGTAGTTTGATGCAGGAGAAATTCCAAGCAAACGAAATTGATAGATTGCCTCATGAGTGTAAACTTATGGAGAGATTGCATAACTTAGCTTTAAATTGTAATAAGGACATTAAAAAAGCCAAGAATAAGCAAAACAGTGATCAGCTACTGGGAAGATTAAAAGTTGAGCAAGAAAAACAAGCTCATCTCGCATGTTCCCTGGCTCAGCAGTGAATAGCATTGACATGGCGAAAATGATGTAAATGTGGATCTGACCACAATTCATACTATAAATATACATTTCTTATGATAGAGGAATGCAAAGTCTGTATATGTGGTGGGGACTAGTTGGAGGGAGGGGTGAAAGAGAGCTGCATTGTCATCTATCATAGGGGAGGTCTAGAGAATACCTAAAACTGGTGGTGGGGGAATCCAAGAAATAGTGTAACTTTACATACTGAAATACCAAAAGACTAAAATAACTATCAGTAGATACTGCTGAGAAGAGGGAATTTAGCAGATGGTAAGCTGCTGTTTTTGTTTTTGTTTTGTGGTGCTAGGGATTGAACCCAGAGACATTTTACCTTTGAGCTACACCCTTAGCCTGGTTTTATTTCTTATTTGGAAACAGGGTCTTGCTAGGTGGATGGGCATCTCACTACTTGCTGAAGCTGTCCTCGAACCCGAGATCTTCCTGTCTTAGCCTCCCAAGGACTGGGATCACAGGTGTGTGTCACCACGCCCAGCTAAACTGCTGTTTTTTATTACTAGTGTTATAGGACTCAAGTTTTAACCTGTATGCATTTTTACTGTGATAAAACAAAAACTAAATTTAAAAAATAATTTTGATTTTTAATTGTCTTCTAATCATGTTTGTTTCTAGGCAATATGTATGTCTTCACAGTTCTCTGAAGTTCAGTAAGGTATCTGAGTAAGTCCAGGTATTGTACTAAGTCTGGGTATTAGTAGTACCCTTGGCATCTCCCTGTAATCAGAGTTTCTTTTTTCATTCCATTGTTACATTTATGCAAGGAGGTAGGGGGAAAAAAAAGAAACAGGAAAATCAGGAAGGGACTAATTCATTCTTCTCCAGGCAATAATTCATACAGGTGTCTATCGGACAAGGCTTTTGCCTTTTAGCCATAAAGTTGTCTTGGTCCGATGGATGGTCATGATTTTGTTTGAGGTCTGTTAACTACATTGATAACAGGAGGATGATCCCATACAGAGAAATCTGTCCTGAGAATGGCTCCTGTAGTTTTTCCTAACTTTCACTGATCTGAAAAGACTTGGCGGGGGTGTGTGGGGGGGATTCCACTTTGAACTATTACTTTGGATGAGAGAAGACAAAAGGAGAAAAGTTTAGTTACACTCTGAAATTTAACCACTTTTTGGCAGTGTGGTTATTAGTGCTTTTAATCACATGCTTAATTATATTCTACGTTTGGTTTTAATAGTACTTAAGCCATTAAGCCTCAGAAGAATGTTTAATGACTGATTCCCCAGACTGAAAATAAAAGAGTTGGGCTGAGTGACTTCCAAGACCCCTTCTAGCCCTTGAGCTGTGACTTCATGACTCAGCAAGAACTTCAGGGGTTTTCAGTGAACTTTATTTATGAACGTCAGAATAAAAGTCACCCCAAACTACATCCACATGGAAATTTAAAACCAAGGCTGCTTAATATTTACCTATAAAATAAAAATGAAGCCAGGCATGGTGGTGCGCACCATAACCCCAGTACTTGGGAGGTTGAGACAGGAGGATCTCAGGTTGGAAGCCAACCTCAGCAATTTAGCCAGGCCCTCAGCAACTTAGTGAAACCCTGTTTCCAAATAAAAAATAAAATAGGACCTGGGGTGTATCTTGAAGGTAGAATGCCCCTGGGTTCAATTCCCAGCACCACAAAAAAAAAAAACATGAAATTTCTATATTCCATAGAGGAGGACTAAGTGGTTGAGGAATAAATAGAAAATAATGTGAACTAACGGAAAATACTTGTTGAAACTTCAGTGGCTGTATTAATCATGATTTTTCTATATCTTATGATTTGACATTTGTAGGGGGGGCTTACAACTCTTCAGGGAGACAGCCCCTCCCAAGGATAGCTAATTTCTGAAGATAATACACCTTGCCTAAGAATATACCTTTCCTGTACCAACCAACTAATTTGTACCAAAAACACCTCCTTTTTCTCACTTTCATGTGCCATTTTTGTATTTTCTCCCCCTAAATCATCCCAGAGCCTGGTACCAGGCAATAGGGCCCACTCTGATAGACCAAAGCCCACAGAAGTTATTCAAATTGGCCAACCCTAAGCTGTTTACCCCGCCTTGCCTTGCCTTCTCCCAAAGCCCAAAAACAGGGCCTGGCCTAGACTCCCCTCTCCTGCCTCTGACTCCTGACCACACCAAGTGCTCCCCACATGGCTTTATATGGCTTGACATGCCTCCTTCTCACAGGAAATGTAAGTAATAAATTCTTCTTTCAATGACATTGGCCTCCTATGTCATTACAGTCTCCTCCACAAATTAAAATCCTACTGACACAATGGCACAGTGAGTTCAGTTTTTGTTGTCCATGTGAGCTTGATGGGGGAATACCCTGCTTCCCATGAACCATACAGCTTCAGTAGGTTGGTTCACTGACTGGGACACCTTATAACTGGTACCCCAGTTGGTTAGCTCAGTCCCAATGAGAGTCGTGGCTTCTCAATATTTCATGATCATCATCAAACCCCTAAACTGGGCCAGATGCCTCAAAATAAATGACTTTTATCCTACAGTGTAAAGTGCTAAAGGCATCTAGGGATAGGGATGGAGACAGACAGGCAGTCACTGCAGCTATTATTTGTTTCTTTTAGAACAATTAGTCATAGAATGTGCCTTAGTGAGGCTAAGCCTCTTCTCATATAAAAGCTAATTCATTCTTGCCTAATGCCTCCTAAAGATAATAGTAATAGCTACGGTTTATTGATCCTCTGCTATGAGTCTCCAACCCTCACATCAGACCTTCAGAATAGGCCTGATGATCGATCCCTAATCTATTGATAAAGAAACTGAAACTCTAAGAAATTTCTTATTGTCACACAGCTATAAGATAGAGAGCTGGTAAGTAAAGGGGTCAGAATTGAGAATTAAGACCTATCTGATTCCAAATCTGGACTTCTTTCTGCATGGCATGCTGCCTGGGGAATGTATGTCAGTATGGAGAAGTCCTTGCCAGTATGGAGAATTCCTATTCCATCCTGGTCAACTGTCGATACAATGTATCAGGCTGACAATGGCCAATAATGGGTACTAAGTTTCTTTCTCTTGTCATAAATACCCCCAGCCACTTTTCTGGATCACCATAGGGGAATCTCATCATCTCTGACTCTTGCTTAATATTCTGAAGAATGAAGGATTTGTAGTAGATTCATTCTTTCTTCCTTCCTTCCTTCCTTCCTTCCTTCCTTCCTTTCCCTTCCCTTCCCTTCCCTTCCCTTTCCTTTCCTTTTCCCCTCCCTTCCTTCCTTCCTTCCTTCCTTCCTTCCTTCCTTTTCCTTCCTTTTCCTTCCTTTTCCTTCCTTTGTGGTACTGGGGATTGAACCCAGAGGCATTCTACCTCTGAGCTACATCCACAGCCCTAATTTTTATTCTTTATTTTGAAACAGTGTCTCACTAAGTTGGGGAGGGCCTCACTAAGTAGCTGAGGCTGGCTGGGAACCCCCGATCCTGAGATTACAAGCGTGGGCCACCACGCCCGGCTTTGTGGTAGATTTCTTTTGCAATAACAATTTGGATTCTTAAAATATAATTGTAACTTTGCTAAGTATAATACATGAGAAGTTTATTGTTTATACTCTTATTTCCAAAGTAGACTTGGAGTACCCAAATACCCAAATGTTAGTTTTATTTAACTGACATTTTAACTTCTTTTTCTTTCATATAATTTCAGAAAGTCAACAAAGTACATGAATCGGTTAACATTAAAGAGGGCTATCTTTAGTGGCTTGGAATTTAAACTACGAATAAATGAAGGCTGTTTTAATAAACAAGTGAATGTGTCATTTGGGACACATGCAACATAATGTGTGGGTTTCCCAACGTGGCCATCAGGATACTCCAGCATACTTTGTGTAGCTACAGTTTCCAGGCTGGTGTGTGTATACATGCCAGTCTTATAGTGAATTTCACTGCTCACTGGCCTCAGCTGGGCTTGGGCTTCAGCTCTCTTTCTGTTGTGGGGACAATGGGCATACACAACTCTTTCTCTTGCCATATCCATCTTTTGAACCATGGCTTGGGCAAGTCAGATGTTTGGTTCACTATATCCATGACCATAGTAGTGCATTATTATCTGTCCCCCAGGGGGTTATACCCCAGGCCCTTGACCAGTTAGCCCTAGAGCCTATTTCTCTATCCTAACCAATCATTCAGCTCAGAAGATATGAATTTTTGGCATCAACTGGGCAAGTCGTGCAACCTTGCCATGTCTCAGCTTTGACATTTGTCCACAGGAATAATTTAAGCCAATATTTTTATCCCATAGTTTATTTCTCCATATAGAAGACTGCCTACAAGTAGTTGGGTTATTTCTGAGGTAACCCAATTAACTAGAGGGGAAGATAGTACACAATATTAAAAACTACTGTACTGATTAAAAAGTAATTATAATTAAGTGGAAATTGTCTTTTTAAAGATTTGGGGACAAGTCAGTTTTGGGGACAATTCAATATGGGGAAAAGAGAGAGAGAAAGAAAATAGGAAGAGATTTTTCAGTCTAAAGTTTTTTGGGAAACATATTTTAATCTCTGATTTTTTTATATTCAATAAAATGCACATTTGTTATAACACAATGGGTCCTGAGTTCTTTAATTTTCAGCCAAACTCTCTTGTGTGGTTTTATTCTTATCCCAATTATGAGAATGTATCTTTCAGCTGGCCCGGCATTTCGTGCTTTCATAATATAAAACCTGAATTGCTACCATGAAGTGGCAGAATTAAAACTTCAGGCCAAAACTAGGTATTGAAATGTAATTGAAGGTAGCAGGTCCAAATTATTGGAAATGCAGCTGAATAAGCATTCACAGGAGGGTGTGCTCCTGAATGACACTTATTTATCTGGTTACTGCCTACTTAGGAAAAGGGTGAGTCAACTGGCTAGACAAGTCCAACAGAGACGAGCACGAAGATCTGAAATTATGGGAGAGTTCTCTGGTCCTGTTCCCATAGGATGGCATTTGCAGGAATAAGAAAGAGAGAGAGAGAGAGAGAGAGAGAGAGAGAGAGAGAGAAAAGAAAAATATTGCCAAGGAATTTACTTTTCAGCACAATGTAGACCTTCACATTAAAGCATGGTTTGGTATTGACAGTGTTGTCTGCATATGAGAGCAGCTGGCTGCTGTTTTTCACCTGAATACACACAACAGCCCCGATTCCCTTACACTGAAAACCCCTGGTGTCCCAGTAGCATGATGCACCTACACAATTGCTACATGGAAAGTCATTTTCAGTGATCCAGAAATATGTCATCTATGCAAAAGAATTATATCTTCACAAATTTGATTTATATTTTCTCATTCATCTTCTTTCTCCTTCCAAACAAAAATTAAATCAGACAACTGCTGACAGTCTTTTAAATCACCACTGCTTCATCTCCATCCCAAAGCATATATCAAAGAAGGGAACTGGAGAGGGATTGGTTTCCTTTCCGAATCTCTTTAGAAAATTCTAAGAGAAAAGTCGGGCGTGGTGGCGCATGCTTGTAATCCCAGTACTTTGGGAGGCAGAGACCGGAGGATCCGGGTTCGCGGTCAGCCTCAGCTCTCTCGCTCTCTCTCTCCCTGTCTCTCTCTCTCTCTCTCTCTCTCTCTCTCTCTCTCT
>PVJS01032637.1:0-22650 GCA_004027185.1 Glis glis | reverse complement strand
GTCTCACGAAGTTGCAGAGGGCCTCACTAGGTAGAGAGAGAGAAAGAGAGAGAGAGAGAGACAGGGAGAGAGAGAGAGAGAGAGAGAGCTGAGGCTGGCTGCGAACCGGATCCTCTGGTCTCCTCCTCCCAAAGTATTGGGATTACAAGCGTGAGCCACCACGCCCGGTGGTTCTGTAAGTGTTTTATGTGCCCTTGAAAAGAATAGGTGTTCAACCACTGTTGGATATAGTGTTTGATACATGACAATAAGTTCAAATGGGTAGTGTTCATCAAATCATCTTTTATCTTACTAATTTTTCTGCTGTTCTTTTGTAATTACTGAGAGTGGCCTACTTAAATATTCAAATAGGATTAAGGATTTACCTAATTCTCATTTTGGTTCTATATATTTCTGCTTTATACATTTGTCACTGTGGTAGGAGTACATATATTTAGGATTACTGCATCTTTCTGTTGAATTGACTCTTTTTATTTTTTAATCAAATGTCCCTTCTTATATCTGATAGTAATTTTGTCTGAAAGTCTACTTTTTCTATACTTACTATAGCTTCCCTAGCTTTCTTCACTTACTATTTCCATGGCTGATATTTTTCTTAAATTTTTATTTCCCCTTATATTTAACATATGTTTCTTATCAACAGCTATATTTGGGTTTTGCTTTTTTTATTGTTTTACAGTCTTGCTTTTAACTAAGCTATTTGGCCAATTTACATTTCATGTAATACTAATATAGTGACTTTAATGTTATTTTTGATGTACTTATTTTTCATTTCTTCCATTTTTATTGTGCCCCACCATTTCCCTTTGTTGATTGCTTTTGAATTATTCTTGTATTTTTCTTTTTTCTCCACTAGTAGTTGGTTTGCTACAAAATTATTTCATATTTTCTTGAAGTTACTTGATGAATTGCATCATGATTATAATGCTGTAGCACGTATCAACATTTTATTCCTTTTTATTGCTGACTAATATTTCTTTGCATAAATATACCTCATTTTATCCATTCATTAGTTGATGTTTTACTTATATTTGTACTTTCTCTTAAATTTCACCTTACAGAACATTTTCACTGGGGATAGACATTTAAGTTTGTAATGTTGTTGTTTTTGAAAACTCTACATATACTATTCCAACATCTTCCTTCTCTCTTTGTTTCTGCTGGGAAATCAGCTATGAATATGAGTGTGGTTTCAATGGACTTTCTGATATTACTGCTGGAAGTCCAGCATTTTTATTAGTGTAGAGCTTGAATTCTAACCACTACCCTTTCGACATTTCATAACTGCTGAAATCTTTGCTTTATTCTTTGGCATCCTCCTACTGCTTTCCCTCAAGATTCCTGTGCTCTCAACTTCAGCTTGCTCAGGTTACGAGTCAGCAAGCATCTCAAGGGGAAAGAATTCTCCAATTCTCTCCTTTGTCAGATTTCTCCTCTCAAGTTACTAGCTTCTTTGGCCTCTAACTTTAAACTCTTTCCTCTGCCCAGGGAATCTACCTCCTTTTGAAAGAACTCTATTTTCTTATCACAAGAAGCAGTGGCTCACTCCTAGTAAAGAACAGGTGTTAGTGCAGAAGCCACCTCTTGCCCTCTTCTTTCTAGAATCAATGCTCCTCAAATCTTCCTTGCATTGGTTTTCCCATACTATTCCCAAGCAATTTGGTTATATATTTTGTTCCACTTTTGCAGTAGTATCTGGTGGAAAATTAGTCTGATTCAAGTGGCACTATTAAGGCTAGGACTGGCAGTTAATTTGTTTCTAAAAGACTGGTTCTAAAGCAGAGTTGACTGGAGATAAGCAGAGAGAGGATGATGGTTTGGTTCATGCATACAAGTGGAAGATATGTTGGCAGGTCTATGTGCCCACTGTATGAAAGGCTGAGGATACAGGAACCAAGAGCTCATATGAACAAACTCGCATTGCATTAGAGGAGAGCTTCTCATAGGTAGAATTCCTGGAATTAGTGCCAAGACTAACATGTTTAAATGGAAGGATACAAAATTGACATATCTCAAGGCTCGTAGCATCGATTTTCTATGTGAAATAAAAACAAAAGTCATTGTTCTGAATAAGGAAAGAAGAATGGTAGAAGGAAGACTCAGAAAAATAATAAAACTTTACGAACTGGGATGCTTACAAAGGAAGCTGACCAGAGATGGTTAGTAGGATTTCTGAGCTTTATAGAAGGGCAAGCCAAGCATCATGCCCACATCATAGCTCCACTCTGAAAGTAGCTGATTGGCCACAGGAATGAACCACAACTGTTCTTTCTCCTTTGTTGTCTCATCTTGGATTTTAGGATATGGGAATATGTGAATATATTCTGAGGAATGTGGGGACTGGTATATTTCAGTTCTGATTCTTGAGCGAGTAACTCCTGGATTTCAGTCAGTTGCCCAGAGGATACAGCTAGATAATATAATGAGCAGTGAATATGATGTTACTGTCCTTTTTAGACCTTGTATTTTCACAATATTGATTCCTTGTAAAGGATGCATGTTTGATTTAATCCTGATTTATCATTCTTAAAGGAAGGGCGTTATATGTCAACAGACTAATTCATTAGAATGCCTTTTTCCTCCTGTTTTTACTGCTTCGCAGGTTCTGATCCAACCTGTTTCAGACTGTTATGACAAAAGTAGAGGATTACATCTCATTAGAAAAGCATGCTGCTAATTATCGTGAACTCCATGGCACTATTTCGCTCATTTAAGCTTTAGAACTTTAGGAATCAAAACATCCTAGTGGCAACATCCTACTGACTAATACAATGCTCTCTTCATAATTCTGTTTACTGGAAATAGGATATGCTGAACCAATACTAACTCAGGGTGATTCTTTCTTTATACATGGTGATTTAGTTGTAGAGATTGCTGCATAGCAAAGTATCTCTGAGCCCAGTGGCTTAGAGCAATAATCATCTATTATCATTCACACACCTGTGGCCCAGCTGTGTTTGTCAGCTGCTCTGGACTGTGTCCAGCCGGGCAGCTTTCTCCACATCCTCCTAAGATCAATTCTTATGGCAATCGCAGAACTGCAAAACAAGCAGAAACATGGAGACCTCTTATGACCCAGCCAGATCTGGCAATCTATCACTTGTGTCTATTGATTATTGGCCCAAACAACTCACATATCCAAGTTCAAAGTTGAAGGACAGAGATATATACTGCATCCATGATGAGGGCATATCAAGGGGGTTGATAAATGGAAGGGTAAAATTTGGGGCTAAAAATGCAACATACTTCTTAAAATAATTAATACTTATTGGCCTGAGGTATCTGGGCAAATGACTAAAACAGCAATATTTTATTTATGTGTGTGTTTGTTTGTTTATTTATTTATTTATTTATTTATTTATTTATTTATTTATTGTGTGTTATTGGGGATTGAACCTACCTCTGAGCTACACTCCCAGCCCATTTTATGTCTATGTTTTGAAATAGGGTTTTGATAGGTTGCAGAGAGTCTCATTAAGTTGCTGAAGCTGTCCTGGAACCTGTGATCCTCCTGTCTCAGCCTCCCAAGTACCGACATTACAGGCGTGTAACACCATGCTCTGCTAATCTTTTATTTTTTAACTGACGCATAAAAATTGTACATATTTATGGGGTACCATGCAATGTTTCAATACATGTATACACTGTGGAATGTTCAAATTAGGGCAAACATATCTACCTCCTCAAGTTTTTAGAATGTAATTTATTTTTTCTTCCAATTTCTCATGCAGGGCTCAAGATCCTTCTTGTTAAGTTTCTTATCCCTTGTGTAGGAAAAAAACAATGTGCAGAGGCTTGTTTCATTTTATTTTAGATGGAAAATCTGAGGCAAAAGAACATTTTCTTATGTAGAGTGGTATTTATAATTCAGACTCCCCTGTACTATGCCTATTTGATTTCATATCCACAATTAAGCAGAGGAACAATTGAGCGGAATGATGGAAAAGAATGAGTTTTGCAATTAGAAAGACCTTGACCACAGTCCCAGTGTGACCACTTTTTAGCTGTTAACTTTGCTGCTTAGCCTTAAGCCTCAGTCTTCCTCATCATGAAATCAGAATATCAATACTGTTTACTTCTCTTTACCTCTAAGGGGATGTTGAATTAAATAAAATAACACGGACATGGCTGGCACAGTCAATGATCAAGAATGATAATTATTCTATTCAGAATGTGATGGAGATACTGGAAGATAGAAGTAACAAATTTCTCTTAGGATGAGAGTGAGAATGCCTTCCATGAGGTAATACTATTTCAGATGGTTGGGGAAGGATTTTGCAGGTCAGTGATGTAATTAAATGAGCAAGAATGACAGAGTTATTATGGCAGCAGGAGACATGATTTCCAAAATTTGAGGAATTTCTCCATGCCCTTTATTCATGTTCATCAAGTGTGGTATGGGTAATCTCATCACATGCCCATGTGATATCCACATTTCCAGTTTTCCTTGAAACCATGGTCTAAAACGAAAACTAAGAGGCTTGATTCCTTTGTAATTAGCAAAGCTATTAAAACATTCAGTCATTAGGAACTGAAATGCAGTTGTAAATAGTTTTAAATTAAACTGCAAAGTCATTGTCTTCAAACACTATGACTCTATAGGTTTATAGAAAGTTATATATACCATATAGATAAAAACATTTTTTTCCTCTGCTGAAGGAACAGTGATTTAAGTTTGAAACCCTCAAGATGCTAAGTTACAATAAAAGGCCATTTTCAACTTTGCCATTTACAGCCTCACTTATTGTTCATAACTCTTATAATTGAAGCCTTATTATATTATCCTACTGCACAGCGTGATTTCCTGTTATTTGTCTAATGTTTTTTAAAGAACAGTAATTTAATAACTATAGTGATATTCATCCTTGGCTTCTAACAAATGTGCTGCTTCATGAGGCCTGTTTGCAAAGGCTGCTGGAATCGATGCGTATTCTATGCTTGACGTTCGGGAAGGTTGGAAACAATGCAAAGCAGAGAAATAGTCCCAAGGCCCTGTGATGTGACTTTTAGAAAGAAAGGGACTTCAACTTTTAAGACATTCCAGCTTTATTTCTCTTGAAAACACTTTTGATTTATTTTTGCTCTTAAGAAAACAGATTTCTCTCCTTTCTTATAGAAAAGTCTGAACTGTGTATTTCAGTTCTGGGGAAAGATGGTTAAGTTTTATTGTTTATACTGCAGGCAACTATACTAGCACTATATTTCCCAACTAAAACCAAACAAAACCCCTAAAACTATAAATAACATATGCAGAGTACCATTGAGAGTCATTTTTCTTATTTTAACTGAGTCTTAATTATAAGTTAATTGCATTTATTTCTTTTTCCCATCCTGAATTCACCTATTTTGTTGAGCATAATTTGACAACTTTGGGTGTTTGGTGAAAAAAGGTATTCCTACCATGTGAAGTAACTACCATCTGTAAATAAAAAAATGTAGAACCCTTCCTCCCTCTCTTCCTTCCATCTTTTTTTCTAGATAACAATTTTTAAAAGTACATACTTAATGTTTTACTTTTGTATTACTAAATGTAAATCAAATATAATTTTTGAAGTTAGGTTTGCAGTATTTATCTTTTATTTCAGAATCTCCAAAGAAATTGATGAAATTTATCACATTTAACTTTTTTAGTAAGGAATGGGTAAGGAGAAGAGACACACACTATATATATTAGATATATATATAAATATATATATGATATTTCTGTAGTTATATCCATATTCCAAATTTGAAGATCACTAATGTGATATTTAAGTAGATGTTCAGATGCTAAAATAATATAATATATACATATTTTTATAGTATCACCTTTTTATCTTGGAAAGCAAAAGGTCAGATTTAGGGAGTGATTTATTTATCCTCCTAATAATATCTTGAATAAGGTTCATAATCAAGACACTTTAATCTTGAGATTTCATTATCCCCAGATCATCTTTTAACTTTTATACTTATTCTATTTTATGGGATTATGGAGACAAGTAATTTGTTGTCAAAAACTAAAACAAAATGCCTTTGTTCAGTCAACAAAAGACAGATATATAGAGTCAGGCATGGTGGTGCACACCAGTAATCCCAGTACTTGGGAGGCTGAGATAGTGGGATTGCAGGTTCTAGGCCAGCCTTAGCAACTTAGCAAGTCCCTCAGCAACTATGAGACCCTGTTTCAAAACAACAAATAAAAAACACTGGGGGTGTAGCTCAGAGGTAGAATGTCCCTGGGTTCAATCCCTGGTACCAAAAACAAAACAAAATAAAACAAAAAAAGATAAAGATTTTAGAACAAAGAGGTGATTCCAGCTAAATCATGCTAAAACAAAAAGGATGAGTTTTCTTGGGGATTATAGCAAATACGATTTCTCTCAGATCATGGTTTTGTTATATGTTATTTTCACTTTTTAAATACTTTTATTGGTGCATTATTATCTTATAGTCTCACATGATAATGTAGTTCCTAGTGATAGTGACATACATGCACACAGCAGTTGGTGAGTTTTCCCCTGGTTCCCTCCCCACTCCCCCCTTCCCCATGATAAATGTAGTTTGTGATCCAAAAATAGTCCTTACCCACTATTTTAGGCAGAAAATATATCTCAAATTTTCAAAACATATTGACTAAGTTCTTTTATACCTCATGATTACTTTAAATGTTAAAATAAAAAGAGAAACTTTATTGAAATGGGTTATCCTAAAGCCAAAGAAAAATCATTTTTTAAAACTGACCATTTTTGTTTCAAAGAATTTGAATCCAGGTATTTCTTTATATTTTATGTTGTAATTCTCTTACAATGTTAGTTGACAGAATCTTACTTCTAATGAATTCCAGGAAAAACAATCATGACATTTAGTTGCTCAAGTTATAGTTTTTTTTTTTAAGTTTGCATTTGTGTGACTATTGTCCTTCAGTTCTTGGCAGTTTTATCATGTGAATTTCCAATGGGATACCTAAAATTTAAAATCTTTTAAAATCTATTTTCTTATATTTTTATTTGGTGACTACAGCCTTAATTTGTTGTGTTCACTTTAAAAAAGAAATCTTACACTAGAATCATTTAAAACTACAGGAGTCTGTCCCATGGAGGTATGGAAGCAGTCAGTGAGGGAATCCTCAGGTAGCTGCTGTCACCACCAACAATACAGGGACGTGTGTCCCGCTCTTCCCTTACTGTTTAATGAACACGTATTCCTTGACCACCTTTGAAGTGACTTCAGCCTTAGCTGACTTGGTGGTTTCTGTGGCCTTCACTTGCTGGTAGTGACCAACAGCCGAACCAAAATCAATCTCTGTCAGGCTTGTAATTGAGCACTTCCCTAATTTATGAGACAGTTTTCCCATTAACAACAAAATCTTGAGAATTAAATAAAAACAGACCTTCACAATTGCTGCTGTATAGGTGAGCGCGGGATAAACGTTGATAAATGCACGCGCCTTGTGTAAGCCTGACTTTGAAAAATTCCGTGTCAGAGTTTTAGGTCACATTCTGACAACAATTAGGAACACTGAAATAAATAGTTGGCAATTCTTCTCTGTTATGACAGGTGATGTAAAGCCATCTTTACCAAGAAAAAGCCTGTTTGTTTTATGAATATGAAATGCAGTGCCCGGCCACCTTGCTGGGCCTGAGGATCCTAGGCACTTCTATTATAAAACAGAGTACAATCCTTTTGAAGACTTGAAAAGTTTGATTAAGCCGTTTTCACCACGTTATTTGTAAAATTCTAGTGCCACTGCAATTCCATGCTTCACACCAAACCCATGAAATGGTTAAAAAAGTTAAATATCCAGTTTATTTTTAGCATGAAATATCTAACCATAATATTTTGTGAAATGTTCCAGCAAAATTCAAATGACTCAAGAGGGCTGGCCAAAATGCTAAGCCTTTAAAGTTGATTCTAATTTAATATAGTTTATAAATTTCAAAGATTCACCTATTGATAGCATAATCAGGAGTTAATTTGTTTGATATTTAAATTACATGTGTCTATATTTACATTGATCTAAAGACTATAATCTATAACGGGAGTGATATTTCATCTGTTGTGCTGAATTTACATGAATATAAAACTACTAGCCCAGTTGGTGAGATTTTTGAACAAGCCCTGTCTAAAGCTACTAACTGATTACTTGCACCGAGTTTGTTAAATTATTTAAAAACTTATTAGCAACACTGCATCTCATACAGTCACTGCATTTGCCAACAAGATTTCTCTAAAGAAAGCCCATCAAAGAAAAGCAAAATAAAACAAAAAAGAAAAGAGATTTTAAAAGTACATTTAAGAATGAGTTTATAGAAAATTCTGGAAATTGAAATCTGATATATATACTTCTCTAAAATTAGAACTAATAATTAGTGTGTGTGTATAATATTATAATACTATACACACACACATACAGTTTCATATATATCCATACATACATACATACAAACATTTTATGCTACGGTAGGTTTCTGGATTACAGTAAAAAATAGACACTACCCTCCTCTAAATAAACAGAATAAAATTTACTTTCCTGTCATAGAATGATCCAGTGGGTGTGCCTGGTTGGTGAAATGCAAGCCTAGGGATCATGGCTGTTTCTCTCTATGATGATTCAGGACCTGCAAGCACCTCCCCTTCTGTGAGTCCACCACCCCCAAAGGCCATGTCATCCAGATCAGGAAGATCAAAGAGAACATGAAAACATATTCACACCTTAAAAGCCAAAGCCCGAAATGGCAGGTGGCCTCATTCTCACATTTCCTTGACTCTATGGCAGTCACATGGCAGAAAGCAACCAGACTAGCTGTCATATCTACTAGGAAGAAGAGAACACAGATTTGCTGTGCTGTACTTATATAATACACAAAATCATTAATTCTAATAAAATAATTAACTCCACCTTACATGCTCTGGAATAAAGTATTTGGCAACCTTGTAGAATTGGAATGCAGCAGTGATAAAGAAAAAAAGTTACTCAGAGCATCAAAGATGAGACACTGTAAACTACGTGAATTTAATGTTCTTGCACATTTTAGAGCCATTAAAATGCCAACCTAGATCTTAATTAATTTTTGCCCCTTGTGTAGTCCCAATGTGTGTTTTCTGATTTCTGAGTCTAACACAAATTTTAAAAAAGTGAAAATTTAAAAAATAGACATTGTCATGGGCAAGTACACTGAAAACAGCCTCTTAGGCAAGTAGTACGACTATGAGACAGGTAAATAAATAGAAAAATCAATTGTTCTTTCAATCAGTCATGATAATTTGAAGCTATTTAGCAGATAGCTGAACTTTCTACTCATCCTTAAAAACATAATTCTAGTATCATGTCCTCTGTAAAGCTGGAACACTTTATCAGACATCACTATATCCTCTTGGCTTTGGATTTCTCTCGCTCTCTCTTTTTTTTTTTCTACTTGCCTTCACTATGGCATTTATAACACTTTTTCCTTTTCTAAACTATAAGCTTTTGTTGACTGGAGATGGTGTTTCTTATTTCTAATCTTTCTCTACTCTCTGTGCTTAGCAGAATGCTTGTCATGAAAATGGATGAAATGGAGGAATCAAACCACATTCTCAAAATATCAGATAAAACCCACCATTACAGCAGAAAAAATACAATCACTGATATTCAAAATTATATCAAAAATTATAAAATTTGTTTATCATTTTCTGTTCATAATGGCAGGAAATATATAATCCAATTTAGAAATGAATGTTCAGATTACAACTTTGTTTTCCTTAGGAAATTAAGTTTTGTGTTACAAAAAAGTTCATCTATATATATTTATATTAGAATTTATATATTATGCAATATATTAATTATACAGACATTAAAAATCATATATAATATGCATATTATTAATCTATTATACTGTTATTAAATAAGATGATGGAGATGATTGCAGGGCCAATGTGAATATTATATGAATTTCATTTTACCATAGTTTAATTAGAGCTTGAAGAGCATAAATACAGACATGGACAATTTTAAAGATCATGAGTTAACCATTCCACAAATTTTGCTTGGCATCTTTAGCATTATCTTCCATCCCTTCTAAGAAGGGTCACAAAGCCCACATATAATCAAGCAGAGAAGTTTCCATGTTCTGGAATTCATCTTGAATCCTATGACCCTAGGGCATAACACCTCAGTGAAACCTCAGTTATAGGTCATTACTGTTTAACATCTCAAGTGTACACCCATAAATTGAGGGAGTCATCACTGTCCATGTTACCTAACTCCCAATTAACCATGATGTTTTTGAGACAAGACAGTTTCATATTTTTCAAATGTGCAAAAATATAAACCAAATTTCCATGGGTCAATGTTTAAAACCTTCTGCATATCATAAATTTTGCTAAGTAACCAAAAGCACCCAACCCGATCTGTATTTTTTCTTTAAATATTGTGCTATCATACTTAGAGAGTTCTCTAGCATGAATATTTCAGCAAAAGATTATCTTGGTGTTAATTTTCATATTTCAAGAAGTATTGTTCCTGTCAAATCTTTATCTGCTAGGTGGGTAAGCGTAATTTTTTTTAATCTTTGGGGGCTGGAAGTATCACACCTTCTGCAGATGAAAACATAGTAATACATGCTGTTCATAAAATATTTAGGGTAATATAACCACATCTATTGATACCAGAACTGAACTATATGTCAAATTACTTGTTAAGTCAAAGATCCTGTAAAAATATCTTTTGTTTTCCTGAAAATGTCAAAAATATGGGAAGGATAGAGAACTCGGTTTTATTAACTTCTAAAGGTAGAAATATGTAGCTCTTAGATGACATAAAGCCATAGTTTTCTTCCTTTAAATAAATTAAGACTGCAAAGGTATAAACTCCCTGAAAAATGGGGTTTATAATGGAAATAGAAGCTGACCCTTCACCATAGCGGCACTAGCGAATGCCGTTATAATCAGCTCCCCTAGATGCTATGGTGTAAATGTATTAGCTGTACTAAGAGACCCACTCCTGCTGTAATTATGTTAGGAACCAATAAGACAGCTCAGAAATCAATATGCTAAGACAGATAGAGTAAGGGACCATGGCCAGCCCACTGGGAATAGATTAGTCTGGCAGGTCCCTAGCTGAGCCATGAAGAAGGGGATATCTTTGCTGTTGTAGAAAGCCATTAATTGTAAATTTTCCTGAACAAGGAACTTGAAGGGAAAGCTTAGACCGCGTTGTTCATACCACTCAATGAAAACTGCAACTCCTATTGATCAAGAGTTAAGCTTTTTATTTTTATTTCAAAATCCATTGTTGCAAAAACCTAAATGTTCAGAGGGATTTTTGAAGCTTCTCCCATGGTGCACTTGAAACTCCTCTTTGGTTATTCATTTGGATTAATATATTTTAAAAAGATTTCTAGATCAATAAAATCATATTTTGGCAATGGCCTTACACACTGACAAGTTTACTGGTGTGACATCAATTATCTAATTGACTACTTTTCATGTGTCCTAAAATATGTGGAAAGAAGGGATATATTCTTCTCAGTCTTTTCCCTGAATTTACAACCACCTGACTATTAAATATTACTGGGTTTAATAATAACTAAATTCATGATAAGGAGGAACGATTGCTGCAACTTATTTTAACTATTTCTAACTGAATTTCTTTACATTGGAAGCTTTAGATAATTTGATTAACAGAAGCAGGACAATTTAGTGGTTCCACTAAAGAAGAAAAAGATGAGGCAGAGAGAGAGGAAAAGGAGAGAAAGGAAAAAAGGGAGGAAGGGAGGAAGGAAGGAAGGAAGGAAGGAAGGAAGGAAGGAAGGAAGGAAGGAAGGAAGGAAAAATAAAAAAAGAAATGAGAAGGAAACAGAAGGCCGACCTTTTGTGGTTACAGTTTGGCACATCTGCTCATGGCCAATCAAGCTTTCAAACACAGAGCAGTAAACAAAAGGAGCCATCAAGCAAGGACAAAGTCAGAGACATAAGTGGTTTGAATGAGTGTGCAATTTCTGCCCATATGACCATCCTGACACAATTGCTCTAATTTTCTTTCCAGAAATGACTGATAAAAGATTTAGGTAATTGCTATGGAGACAGACTTCCTTCCCTCACTAGGTATCTTGAATAATACAGCCTCAGGGTCATAAGATGGAGTGTCAGATTCTGCAGAGTCCTAAATTAATACTTGTCCCTGCTTTGGCTACACTTCCTGTACATCTAATGAAGTGAATGTAATTTATTTTGACAATGTATTGAAAATCACTTGATCAAATGACTATTCTGTAATGAACACAAAAGGCAATATAGGCTTGGAAACTATAAACTCCAAAATAACATAAATATATATCAATTTCTCAAAGCACCTTTTTCCCCTAAAAACTGTGTATGTGGTCACAATAAATGTGAAAATAATTTCTAAAAGCATAATAATTCATGTGAATGTGAAAAGAATTTTTTTTCTCTCATGGCTGAGATTGACCTATCTCCATTAAGTACATGACCTTGTCCCCTCTAATCAAACTTAATTTGTCTGGTTGATCTTTGCATTTTTAAGTATTAAGTAGCACAAAGAAAGAAAACCAAAGAGGCATGAACAAACTCGTGCTTAGAAGGAAATTCTGCAAATATTATATAGATCAGCCTTGCCAGAAATTTCACCTTCACTCATGAATAGTTGATTTACAGGGGAATCTTCAACACATCCATTAAAACTTTACAGCATCACGCAGATTATAGCTTCACTATCTCCTGAATGTTATCATGCCTTCAATAGTCAATGAAGTCAGCTGCGTGCTAATGAAAACTCCCTATGCTGACATCATAAATGATTGGAAGATGACATAATTTGTTCACAGATACACATGCAATACCAATTCAAAAGATAGTTTCTTTATCAACCTGAAAAACTGTCTTATGTCTTGTGATGATAAAGTTTCTATTTTTTTTCTCCAGTAAAAAAGCAATCCTAAGACTTGAAAATGTTCACACCCTTGAATTATACATCTACTCCTTCCTTGTACCAGAAGCAATTGAATAATTTTCTTTTTTTGGAAAACCAACAGAACACCTCTGGAACCAATAAAGGTAGTGTACTTAAAATATTTAGTTTGCGCTAAAAATAAATGTGGTTGGCACTGCTTGGCAAGAGGGTCTAGGCAAAGCGGGTGTCTGTACAATGGCACTGTGAAAGTACAATGTAGTGTTTAAATACAGCCAGGCAGAAGCCAGTGGATAATGCTCAGTAATGGGTTAATCAATACTTATTATGGTTTTATTGGTTCACTAAAGAGAGAACAGAACCTAGTGAGCACAGAGTCGAAAAAATCACTGCATCTGATCTAGATAACATCTACTCTCCCTAAGGGATTTCCCTATTCAAGAATCCAATTTACCATGCCTGATTGACAAGGATTGGATCCTAGGGAATCACATAACTCTTTTTAGGACCCAATAAAATCCTAATGGATTTGTCTGACTGGTCAGGAGACTTCTAGTTTTACTAAACTGAGGTGGTTTGTTGCAATTAGCCTTCATTCCACTTGCAGTTGAAAAACTAGGCTATTAGGAGTCATCCCCTCTTTATAAATGCTGGAGTCCTGCTGGGACATGCCTGCTGGAAAGAGGTGCTGTGCTGCAGAAAAGAAGACCCTTATGATAAATGGTAAACATTTGAAAGCTGCTGAAAAATGGTAATCAAAACAGGATTCAAATGAAAAAGTTGTTAAGTCCAACGAAATTGCACACTTAAAACCCATTTATTGGTCAGTTAATCTTTACAATTTATTTCTCATTCAGGTAATCGTAACAGAAAGGGACCTCTCTCTTTGAAAGAAGCTTTGAAATATGTATCTTTTGCTATCCGAGCTTCCCCTTTAACAACTGAAGTTTGAAAAAAAATCACTCTGCAACAACAAAAATCTTATAGACAGTGTCCCTGTTACTGTTTTTTTTTTTTCCAGGAGATAATGTTTTTATCAAGCAGCTAACTTGTTCAAGCTCACTGATGTTTGATCATGGCATACTATCCTGGTGGCTGTTAAGAAATCAGAAAACAGTGTGTGTGATGATTTGAAGTCAGGGCTGAAAGTAGCTAAAGGAGAACTTCTAAATAATATAAGTCATATATATATATATTTTTTTTTTTTTTGCGGTACTGGGGATGGAACCCAGGGGCATTCTACCTCCAAGCTACACCCCTAGCCCCATTTTTTATTCTTTATTTTGAAACAGGGTCTCACTAAGTTGCGGAGGGCCTCACTAAGTAATTGAGGCTGGCCGCGAACCCGATCCTCCGTCAGCCTCCCAAGTACTGGGATTACAAGCATGCGTCACCATGCCCAGCTTATAAATCATATTTTGAAGCAAATATTTTTTTGCTATAAATATTACTGGTGCAACCCATTTCCCTCTAGAATTGTGTCTGCTCTTTCAGAAGGTATAAATGACACTTTAAATGTGTTAAAATTAAATGAACTTCATAATAGGAAATACATTCACTTATGAAATGTCTTTGAATAGACACCATGATTTACTCTTTTTCTCTGATGTATAGAAGCCTTACTCAGATTCCCGGAGCTCACATGAGCTCACATGATCTCACATCACTAGCACCCCAGACTAAAGTTTCCAACTCCAGAATCCCTAGCTAAGGTTATACTAACTGAGTGCAAAAAAAAAAATGCTTCCAATAAAAGATATATGAATATCTATGATGATAAATGTTTTTAAAATATGAAAAGAACACATGAACCTCATACATTTAAATATACAAAATTATTTAAACAGAGATGAAGAATGTGACCACATTTAACTTCATTCAAACTTTGTAATAGTGATATTCTAGCTCAGTGTCTGTTAATAAGACAAAAATCATGTGGCATATTAAAATTATAAAGGAGAGCTGAGAAAGGTAAAAAAAATGAAAGAGAGAGAGAAGGAAGTAGTTAAGCACAAGAAAATTGATTAACTGTGAGCATGACTTTCTTACAAATAAAAATTAATTTTAGTATCTATTTTAGTTTATTCTTTAATGAAGGCACTTTTGTTGGGGAAAAAGAAAAGTGTCAATGTCTTTAAAAACTTTAAAAACTGGAAAATATTTGGTTACACATGCAAAAATTATATTTTTAAACATTATGCTTCTAAGAAAACCCTAGGTAACCTTAAAAATGATAGAGTAATACTGTAGAAGATGAGCAAAATTGGTCTTTCTGTCTTTATTGTGTTAGATTTATGTGTTTCCAGGATTATTTTGTAAGTATTTTACTAAATCTTCTAAAGTAAGTTTTAAGAAATTCTGTAACTTTAAAAATAAAGATTTTTTTAATCTGGCTTTTATGTATTTATTTCACCTTAGCACACACTGAAGTCTTTTCATGGACTAAGGAACAAAGTTAAAGATGTCAATAGAAGTTAGTTTTAGCGCCATGCATTATGGCGCATACCTGTAATCCTAGTACTTAAGAGGCTAAGACAGGAGGATCACAGGTTCAAGGACAGCCTCAATAAGAAGCGAGACTCTCAGCAACCTAGTGAGACCCTGCTTCAAAAACAAAAAATAAAAAGGGCTACAGATGTAGCTCTGAGGTACAATGCCCCTGGGTTCAATCCCAGTACCAAAAAAAAAAGTTTCTTTTAATCAGAATATGTAAGAAATATTGTTAAAATTCAAGACAGATGGTTCAGTAGATGATGATTGAAATGTCCCTCATTAACATTTTTAAAAATTTGTTCATAATTATGGTCCCTATTGTTATTATACAACTTTAAATGATTGAATGTTGAGAATTTAGTAAGAAACCTTATCTTAGATAATATTGATTTATTGTCCATATATGACTTGCTAAAATTATTTAATTTTTATTTGCTATTAATTCAATTTTGTCTATAGAACAACTAGCAGTATTTAATTCACACATTAGTATAATTTTCACCTTTAGTATAAAATTTTCATTTTAAAAGACAAGTCAATTTAAGGGATTTATTTTTCAAATAAATTATTAATACAGCTTTTTAGGAAGAATATACATATATCTGTATATACATATGTGTATATATGTATTTATGTCTATGTATATATATATATATTTATGTATATATGTGTGTGTATATATATCCAGTGTATATGTACACACATGTATATCTCCAAAGGAAATGATATCAGGATATCACTGAGACATCTGCACATCCATGTTTGTTACTGCGTTATTCACAATAACTAAGTTATGGAATCTACCAAGATGCACATCAAACGATTAATGGATAAAAAAATGTGATATATATAGATATATATAATGAAATATTATTCAGCCATTAAAATAATTATATCTTGTAATTTGAAGGAAAATGAATGAAGACAGAGGTAATTATCTTAAGTAAAATAAATCAGACACAGAAAGACATGCTCTCTTTCAAATGTGGGTGTTAAAAAAAGTTGATTCGCCAATTTATGTATATGCATGTACAAATGTGTAACAATGAATATTAATTAATATTATTGGTATAACCATAATGCATCAATAAAAAAGGAAAAAAGCAATGAAAAATAAAAAGGAGGAACAATTTGATTGGAATATATAGTAGTGATTACTAGATGCTGAGCAGGTGTTGGAGGAAGTGAGTGGTTCTTAGAGCAAGGATTATAGTACACGGTATTTTCTAACAATACTACTGCGATATTTCTTGTCCCACATGCTCTTCTAGAACCTTACTACTCCCTACTCAAAATCAGGATATTTTTCTCCTGCCTTTGAGTTTGGATAGGTCTCTGTATCTTTGTGCATGAATATCACACAACAGAAGTGACAGAGCATGAGCCGGGCACCGTCGCACATACCAGTACATGGGAGGCTGAGACAGGAGGATCGCAGGTTCAGGGACAGCCTCATCAACCTAGCGAGGAGACCCTGTTTAAAAAAATATATGGCTGGGGTGTAGCTCAGAGGTAGAATGCCTCTGGGTTCAATCCCCAGTACCAAAAATAAAAATATAAATAAATAAATAAATAAATAAATAAATAAATAAATGTAACTGAACATGACTTGATGGCTGGATCATAAAAGGTAATATAACTTTTATCTGGCTCTCTAAGATGACCACTTTTGAAACCAGCTACTAGGTACTGAGAAAACCCAGCCACATGGAGAAGACATAGTATTCCAGCCAACAAATAAGGTCTGAAATCCAAATAAGGTCTGAAATCCCAGACATATGTGAAAATGAAGTTTCATACTATTTCAGTCTCTAGTCTTCAGGCTGCTCCAACTAATACCTAGAGGATTTAGAGGTGAGTTAGCGCCACTGAGTTATACCTACATAGAAGTTTAGCAAGCAAAATAAATGTTATTGTTGCTTTAAGCCACTGAGCTCTGGTGTTTGTTACACACATTAATAATCGAGCAATCCCAGAGGAAGACAGCACAGAAAACACAGGAGGTTGGGATTGGGGGATAAATTTATGTTTAAAAGTCTATCTGAAGTCAGGAGTGGTGGTGCATGCCTGTAATCCCAGGATTTGGGAGGGTGAGACAGGAGGAGCACAGGTTCAAAGCCAGTCTCAGCAATTTAGCAAGGCTCTCAGCAACCTAGTGAAAACCTGTTTCCAAATAAGAAATAAAATCAGGCTGCGGGTGTAGCTTGGAGGTAAAATTCCTCTGGGTTCAATCCTCAGTAATACACACACACACACACACACACACACACACACACACCCCACACACAGACACACACACACGGTCTATCTAGAACAATCATTGTCAAATGGTGGATCAGCAACATCACAATTAGGTGGGAACTTATTATAAAACAACTTCCTAGACCCTGCCCAGACAGAGAGAATTGCAAAACTCTGGAGTTTGTATGCCTTGTGTGTATTAACAAACTTTCCTGATAATTCTAATTCGGGTTAAAGTGTTAGAACCTCTAATCTAGAAACAGCAGGTGAATTCCCTGGCAGAGTTACTGGCAATTTATTCATTAAAATCCCCCTAATACTCACCCAAATATACTGTCTAAAAAAACCTAAGGCTGCTATTGTGTGGATGAGTACCACAGAACAACACTTCTCATTCAGGCCAGTCGATAAGCTCTATCATACACAGTGCTTCCAGGAAGGCTTCCATTTCAATGCCAGAGGAGGGGCGTATGGGGAATAGCCAACCTACACGCCTCCTAGTAGAAGAAAGCCATACCAGTTGCCCAGAAAAATCAATTAAGACTTGAGTTCTGTAAATACGAATGGGCAGTGAAGGATAATCGTTTTCCTCAATTAAAGAATATGCAAAACAAAGCAGCTTACCCCAGAGAAACAGAGAATTCAGGAAGAGAATTTATAAAAGAATCATGATAGCCTCAGAGAGACCTGAGAATACATTATACCTGCAAAAATAAGAATAAGATGCCTCAAAACTGGAAAAATTAGAAGACACTAAGGAGTATTTTGAAATTTAAGAAAAACAAGTGTCTAAAAGTTCAGTATAATAAATTAAACATAAATTAATCAAATATGCCCAGATATGGGTAAAAATAGCAGAACTGCTAAAAATAACAGAGAAAATGTTAAATACATTAAGGCTTAATAATGTATATTCAACATCTAATGCATAAGAACATAAAAAGAGTAAGAGGATAAAATAGAAGTGAGAAAAACAAAAATTTTAAAGATACTGTATTCACTTGATCTGATCAAGAAAGAAACAATTCAAAGTTAGAATGTGGCTTTGGATCCCCAGTGTTCTATGAGGAGGAAGAACACTGGAGATATTTCTCAGTTAACACAATCCATTTATTTTGGGATAGGAGGGACTCCGAAGTCTCAACCAAGACCGCAGAGGGCAGTCACAGCCTGACTAGACTTATTCTCAGGGAGCAGATTTGGGTTTTTATTTATTTTTTTTTTTTATTTTTTTATTTTTTTGCAGTACCGGGGATTGAACCCAGGGGCGTACTATTTTGTATCCTTTACTTTGAAACCGTGTCTCGGGAAGTTGCGGAGGGCCTCACTACGTAGCTGAGGCTAGCCGAGAACCCGGATCCTCCGGTCTCTGCCTCCCAAGTACTGGGATTACAAGTGTGTGCCACCACGCCTGGCTCAGATTTGGGTTTTTATCTAGAATATCATGATTTGTGCCTGGGTGGGTTTCAGAGTTGCTATATGCATGACCAAATGTTAAGTGTTTCCTGTTCTTTTGCCTTAAGAGTGTCTATTGAGATTATTTATGTGTGTTTCACTAGTGTTTGTTGGGTATATAGAAGGCAGGTAAATTGTCACTGTAGTTCATTCACAGGCCAACAGATAAAAATCATACTCTAAGATTTTTGGATTCTCTCTAATTGAAAGACAGTCTATGTGTCCTTCCCTTTAATTTGAAAGTGCGCTGTGGCTTCTTGACCTATAGAATATGGTACAATTAAAGCTTCCATGTCTTGACCTTAAGAGACCAGCGGCATCCTCTTTCTGCTTCTTGATTCACTTTCTTGAAGGAACAAGCTGCTACATGAGGAAGTCTAGGCATTCTTATGGACAGGCCCATGTGGACACGAACTGAGATCTCTGGACAGCACTTCCAGCTAGAGCCTGAGGTGATACCCAGCACAAATCGTCAGCCATCTGGAGGACCCATCTTGGAAGTGGATCTTCAGCCTGAGTTGAGCCATTTCAGTGGGTGCTATGCATGTCAGAAATTAGCCACTCATACCAAACCTGCCCAAAAGACAGACTTGTACACAAATAAATGATAACTATGTCTAAAGCCAATAGCTTATTACATAATGATTTGTGCATTAATAAATAATGAAAAGAGAAAATTTGATATTATCATTTGTTATGCAGTAATAGATAATAAAAACTATATATACTTGTGAAATTTCAGAATATAACATATTAGAATATCATATTATGTTTCATATACAATGCTATATATATATTTACATATGTATATGCATACACACACACATATATACATATATATAATAAGAGAGGGAATATCAAGAAGTTTACAAAGAATAAAAATCAAATGGTTTTAGACTTTTCTTCACTGGATTGTAGAATACTTTAGAGCAATGTCTTTTGAGTTCTGAAACAGTAATTTTGAATTGAGAAAATAACTTTTTTTTTTTTGCGGTACTGGGGATTGAACCCAGGGGCATTCTACCTCCGCGCTATACCCCCGGCCCTATTTCTTATACTTTATTTTGAAACTGGGTCTCACGAAGTTGTGGAGGGTCTCACTAAATAGAGAGAGAGAGAGAAAGAGAGAGCTGAGGCTGGCCGCGAACCCGGATCCTCCGGTCTCCGCCTCCCAAAGTACTGGGATTACAAGCGTGCGCCACCATGCCCGGCTAGAAAATAACTTTTTAGAAAGTATACATTGCCTATAAATTCTGGATTTATATAATTTTCATAATCACTTTGAAAGATTTTCAATGAGTTCAGTATTTGGCCAAAAAAATGTAATTCTTTGTACCTTCACACTTATCTGAATGTCCTCTCTTAACAGAAACTAAAGCAAGTTAGAACATATTATATTTAATCGATTAACTTGTCATTTACCAAGAGTAAAGATTTATTAAAAATGTATTTCTTTGTCTTAGTTTTCTTGTTAGTAAAATGCCTATGGATTTTTCAAGCCAGCCTGTGTTTTTCTAATAGTATTTTCCTTACATATCTCAGTGCTCTGTTATAATTAACAGACTGCTATAAAAATAAAATAATCCATTGGGTATGAAGAGAGAGTTGTGTTTAGAATTGGGAGAGTGTAATTCTCTTAGACTGTAGCTGTTGTTGTCCCTATTTGCCATGTTTTTGTTGTTCAAAAATGACACTAAGGATAGCACGAGTATCTTATCTAGCTGCAGAAAGATAAGTCATTTCTGAGCTTCACTTTTGGCTAAACCAAAGCACAGCTGCCTTCAATACATCTAATTATGGCAGTAATTAAAGTTCTTGCCTTACCTGTGTAGTCAAGGACACAAGGGCTTCTAATGGGAACAAATCTAGATATAAAGGCTTGCTGTCAATTAGACCTGATGGCCTGAGAAAATAATGAAGGAGAATAAGGGTTGGATTACAGCTCCATACAATAACAAATACAGTAATTCAGCATCTCTTTCTTTTCCTGGATCCTTCCCAAGAGTTTGAGAGAAGAAACACAAGAAGATTATCTGAGTAATATGATCTTACGACTACCAGTGGATAATGGTGTTCTCAGTCAACTTCATGCTAGTGCTTACCTCTAACAAAAGATGGAACTGTTGAAAAAAATTAATAATAATAATAATAATAATAATAAAAAGATGGGACTGCTACAAATGTAAGCCCTTCAATATGGGAACAACACAACTGTGCAGTTTCTTGTCACAGATTCTGTCAATAGAATGGAAACCAAAAATGGAGAAAAGAAATGTGACTGCTATGGGCAGTGTTTTCTTCTCCCTCCTCCCAGAGCATAATTATCATTCCTAATGAGCCTGACTTTCTTTCACAAGATGACAATACATTTAGAATACCTTTTTTTTTATGTTTCTTAATCATTGTTACTCTATTTGAATAAGGAAAGAACTATAATACACTGTGAGAGAGTTAAATTCATGCACAGGGAATTGTTAAGATATTCCTAAAACAAAACAAAAAAAGTTTTAGAAAACTTTTTTCATCCTTAGACAATCCTCGCTGAGGTACGTATAGTATATATTGACCTCAAAAATACAGATAGTGAGTGCATTATTTCAAAGGTTGTTGCTTCTATAACCTCCCAAACTTGTCATTTGATGTTGAAGGAAATCTACTTACCTCTCTTCTCTTATGCACGGTAAAGTCTAGTCTTTGAGACTATATTATGAATGAATTCCAGAGTCTTTGTGGCTAGCAAAATGGAAATACTCAATGTGAATGTCCTGTTACATTAAATACTCATTTTATTATCATAACGAATGCCAAGTATTCCATTGGGAATGATTATTTATGTTTTCTTTGTCTTGTTCTCGTCCATTTTCTCATTTTTATTATAATGGAGAAAAATGCACTTGTTTATTATGATGGTTAGTTATTAGTTTCGCTAGAGTATACTGTGCAGCTATTTCATGAAATATCAATCTACCTGTTGCTCTGAGAGGAAATTATGAGATCTTAGATTTGGTTCCATTTTGTGTGTGTATGTGTGGGGGGGGGATTGAAATCTCTGAGCTACACCCCCAGCCCTATTTTACTTTTTATTTGGAAACAGGGTCTTACTAAGTTACTGAGAGCCTGGCTTAGTTTCTGAGGCTGGCTTCAAACCTGTGATCCTCCTGTCTCAGCCTCACAAATACTGGGAATATAGATGTGTGCCTCCACACCCAGCTGGTTCTTCTATTTTTATTGTAGCTTTAACTGCCTATATTCTGATTAAAACATAGTTTGAGGTAAATGCCTACCCCAATTCACCATAATTTTGGTATAGAAACTCATTAGACTAACACGAAAATCATTACAGAAGATAAATATTAGAAAGATACAGATTATAAGACTATGCAAGATATTTAGGTATACTTGTGGTACATATACATAAAATTAATTTTTTTTTTTTTGCAGTACTGGGGATGGAACCCAGGGGCGTTCTACCTCCACGCTACACCCCCGGCACTATTTTTTATACTTTATTTTGAAACCGGGTCTCACAAAGTTGCGAAGGGCCTCACTAGGTAGAGAGAGAGGGGGGGGGGGGG
>PVJS01032636.1:0-22641 GCA_004027185.1 Glis glis | reverse complement strand
AAACCGGGTCTCACGAAGTTGCGGAGGGCCTCACTAAGTAGAGAGAGAGAGAGAGAGAGAGAGAGAGAGAGAGAGAGAGCTGAGGCTGGCTGTGAACCCGGATCCTCCGGTCTCTGCCTCCCAAAGTACTGGGATTACAAGCGTGCGCCACCACGCCCGGCTTTTTATGTGGATTTTTAAAAAAATATGTACAAGTTGGAGAGACATTGTAAGAGATGCAATAATTATATTAAAAGAGTGAGGATAATACCAGTACTTGAGAGGCTGAGTCAGGAGGATCGCAGATTCGAGGCCAGCCTCAGAAACTTAGTGAGACTCAGCAACCCAGTGAGACCCTGTTTCAAAAATAAAATGAAACGGGGCTGGGAATGTAGCTCAGAGGTAGATTGCCCTGGTTCAATCCCTAGTACCTCACACACACAAAAAGAGTAAGGATTGGAGCTGGGCATGGTGGCACATGCTTATAAATCTCAGTACTTGGAAGGCTGAGTCAGGAGGATTGCAGGTTCGAGGCCAACCTCAGCAATTTAGGAAGACCCTCAGCAACTTAGTGAGACCCTGTTTCAAAATAAAAATTAAAAATATGGCTAGGGGTGTGGCTCAGAGGTAGACCCACCCCTGGGGTCAATCCCCATTCTCTCTCTCTCTCTCTCTCTCTCTCTCTCACACACACACACACACACACACACACACACGTGCACAAAATGGTTCAAATGATAATTTTTATGTGTATTCTGTCAGTTTGCCTGGGTTGCCATTAAGTAAGTACCACAGACTGGGTGGCTTAAACAGTAGAAATTAGTTTTCTATTGAAATTTTTAATTTTGGGAGGCTTAGAAGTATGAGATCAGAGTGTCAGCGGGCTTGGTTTCTTTTGCTTCCTTTTCTGGTCTTTTGAAGGGCTGTCTTCTAGTCATGGGATTAGGGCCCACTGATGGTCTTGTTTACCTCAGTTACCTCCTTAAAGACCCTGTTAAGTTCAATCACATTCTGAGGTAGTGGGGATTAGGACTTCAACAGGTGAATTTTGTTTTTGTTTTTGGTTGTATTGGGGGTTGAACCTAGAGGCATTCTACCTCTTAGCTATACCCCCCTATTTTATTTTAAATTTTGAGACAGGGTCTCATTAAGTTGCTGAGGGTCTTGCTAAATTCCTGAGGATGGCTTCAAACTTGTGATCTTCCTGTCTCAGCCTCCTAAGTACTAGGATTACAGGCCTGTCCCACTATACCTGGTTCAACATGTGAATTTTTTGGGAAGACACAATTCAGTCCATAATGTTTATTTTACCACAGTTAAAAAAAATTAAAAATGTGCCAGGCGTGGTGGCACATGCTTGTAATCCTAGTACTTGGGAGGCTGAGACAGGAGGATCTGGGTTCATGGCCAGCCTCAGCTACTTAGTGAGGCCTCCACAACTTAGTGAGACCCTGTTTCAAAATAAAGAATATAAAATAGGGCTGGGGTGTAGCCCTATTTTATGCCCGTGGGTTCAATCCCTGGCACCCCCCAAAAAAATTAAAAATGTAATTACAGTTAGTTCTAAGCCCATTTATTTATAATTGCCATATAGTACAATAAAGGTTAGAACAATTAATGTGCTCATGTTTGTTGTGTTAATTATGACATTCTCTTACTTTTTCATAGTTGGTCTATACTGTAATTGCTCATAATTTATTTCATAGTGGTAACATAATGGCCTCTTTTTAGGTAACATAAAATAGTCTCTTCATATTATAGAAGGTTTATTGTAATTCAGAATAGTTTATGGTAATTCAGAAAGGGTAGGAAGTTAAATTTTGTGACAAAATAATAATGTAGGTAGTAATGCATTTCATATATGAGGCATTAGTAAGTTGGTTGGAGAAATAGAACCATAGTTGAGATTCTGTTTTAAGAGCAAGGTATTTGATATTCCTTTATTCCCATTCCTTGGCTCAGTCTCCTTCTAATCTATAATAATTACTCAGTAAACATTGTTGAATGAATAAGTGAATGGATTTTAATATGCACAGTACTTTTGCCTTTGTCATTTTTTACTCTCATATTGGTGATGTTTTTCAAAGTGTTATTTCCAAAGATGACATTTTATTTGACTTGTACTTTTTAAAGCTTGGTGGTTAGGTTACCTTTATTTCTGACTAGCCTATGAATTTTTCCCTCCAGTGGTGGAATTTGTTTCATTAGTTAAGAGTGTTTCAGAGCTGGGTGTGGTAGCGCATACCTGTAATCCTAGTATTTGGGAGGCTGAGACGGGAGGATCATTGCAGGTTTGAGGACAGCCTCAGCAATTTGGCAAGGCCCTTTGCAACTTGTAAGGCCTTGTTTCAGAATAAAAAATAAAATTCATCTCAGAGGCAGAATGCTTCTGGGTTCAATCCCCAGTACCACCTAAAAAAAGTGTTTCACAATGAAAGTTACTCGACAAGGTACTATGGTTTAAAAAAATTGAATAGAATGAAATCATCTTATGAATTGCCTTGTCTTTTTGCATTACTTAAAGTACATCAGAATTATTGATTTGGGAACTTTTCTCCCTTCATTGTTTACTGAGAGATGTGTAACCCAACCAAACTTCCGGACTTAGTCACTTGGGCATTGTTACTTAGCTGATTCTTATCAGAAACAGGAAATTGTCAAAATATGTGTTAAAGTGCAGCAGATTCTAAAATTGCATTTGTAGTAGCATGATAGATTTCCCTTTAGAATTTTTTCTATTACTAGTTGATTTCTTACTTTTTCTTCATAAAATAACAACTAGCTTGCCCAAAAGGGTCATATCTATCATGACCTATATACATAGCAAATAGTATTCTTCCTCAGAGTTTATAAATTGTACACAATATGATTGACTAAATGACTTTACAAAATATATAGCTATGCCTAATGAATTTGTAAAAGAAGGTTAAGAAATAGCTTTTTTTTAGGTATTTGGTATTATTCATGTATTTACATTGGTAGTTCTTTAAGGGTTTCTAAAGTAGATCTTTAGGGGGTCCACAAAACCAAACTATTACATAATACTAAGATGTTTTCCGTTTGCACCCTGGAGATCTGGAGGCTATGTGAAATTCAATGATAATTATATAAGATGTCAACATTTGGAAGATCTGCAAAACTTAGTGAATATCTATTAAGCAAGGATACAACACAATGCATGGATAAAAACAAGCCCATTTAAAGTATAAGACAAGCTGAGCATGGTGGCTAGTACCTGGGAGACTGAAACAGGAGGATCGAAGATTAGAGGACAGCCTCAGCAATGTAGCAAAACTCTGTTTCAAAACAAAAAATGAAAAGGGATGGGGCGTAGCTTAAAGGTGGAATGCTCCTAGGTTCAATCTCCAGTACCACAGAAAACCCCCCAAACAACAACAACAAAACCCAATGAATGGTTTTTGGTCTATGTTTTAGTTTATATACTATAAAGATTCACACTTTTTGGTATGAATGAGATTGAACACGTACTTGTAAGTTCTGTATCCAGTACCATAATCTAAATACAGAACAGTTCTGTCATCCCCTCTCATGAAACAAAAAAATATTCTTCCTGTTTTGTAGTCAAGCCCTCCCCACATTCTTGGCCTGTGATGATCACTCGTGTGTCTTCTGTCTGTGTAGCTTTGCCTTTTCCAGAATGTCATCTGCAGCCTTTGAGTCTGTCTTTGCAGTCAGCATGGCGCATTTGTGAATCTCTGAGCCATGTGTAGTATGGTGTCATTTTGTGGTTTGAATGTTCATTTCTGTAACGACTAAATGATATTGAGGATCTTTTCATGTGCTTATATGCCATCTGTCTCTCTTCTTTGGTAAAGTATCTGTTATCTTGCTCATTTCTTTTTTTTTTTTTTTTGTGGTACTAGGACCAGGGTCATTCTACCTCTGAGCTACACCCCCAGCCCTATTTTTATTTTGGAACACCAAGTTACGGAGGGCCTCACTAAGTAGCTGAGTCTGGCCGCGAACCCGAATCCTCTGGTCTCAGCCTCTCAAGTACTAGCTAGGATTACAAGCGTGCGCCACCACGCCCGGCATATCTTGCTCATTTCTAAATTGGGTTGATTCTTTATATATTCTGAATGTAAGCTCTATTTCAGATACGTAGTCTTGCAAAATTTTCTCCCAGGCTGTGGCTCTTCATTCTCTTAGTATCTCAGGGCAAATTAGTAAATTTTTATGAAATCCAGCTTATCAGTTTTTTTTATTTTAAGTCTGTGACTGTTTTGAGCTCAAATTTTATATAAAATACGAGTTTTAGGCCCAGGTTCACTTTTTTGCATGTGGCTATCCAGTTGTTTCGGCAGCCTTTGTTGAAAAACTGTTCACTTTTGACTTGTCATTGCACCTTTGTAAAAACTCAGCTGGTCGCATTTGTGTGTGTTTCTTTCTAGACTATTACTTTCCATAGATCTTTGTGTCTAGCCAATACCTACTGTCTCTAGTTTTAGTCTTGAGATCAGACGATGTGAGTCCTCTGGTGGTGGTCTTCTGTTTCAGAATTATGTTAGCTGTTATAGTTTCTTTGCCTTTCTATGTAAATTTTAGAGTTGCTGATTTCTATAGATATTCTGCTGGGAGTTTGTTTGGAATTGCATTGAATATGTAGATTCTCCCCCATATTAATGTCTTGATCCATAAGCACAATTTTTCCATTTATGTAGGTCTATTTCTTTCATCAGTATTTTTTAGTTTTTGGCATGTAAGTCCAAATATTTTGTAGCTTTATCCTTAAGTATTTCATATTTCAGTGCTATTATAAATGGTACTTTAAAACAAATTTTTGATTTCTACTTTAATGCTAGTATGTAGAAATATAGTTTATCTTGTATATTAAACTGCCATGTAATTAAACTTATTTATTTAAAAACATTTTTGTAAGCCGGGCGTGGTGGCACACGCTTGTAATCCCAGTACTTTGGAAGGCGGAGACCAGAGGATCTGGGTTCACGGCCAACCTTAGCGCGCATGCGCGTGCACGCGTGCGCGCGATCTCTCTCTCTCTCTCTCTCTCTACCTACCTACCTACCTACCTACCTACCTAGTGAGGCCCTCTGCAACTTCGTGAGACTCAGTTTCAAAAATAAAGCATAAAAAAAATAGGGTTGGGGGCATAGCGCGGAGGTAGAACGCCCCTGCGTTCAATCCCCGGTACCGCCAAAAAAAAAAAAACACATTTTTGTAGATTCCTTGGGATTTTCTACCGGTAGTCATGTTATTTATGAATTAAGTTCAGTATTTTTCTATTTTGTATACTTTTATTTCTCTTTATTGCTTTATTGCAGTGATTAGAACTTTCCATATAAAGTTAATAGGAGTAGAGAGTAGACATCCTTTCATATTTCTGATTTTAGTTGGAAAGCATTTGCTAGTTCATCATTATGTCTGATATTAGCTGTAAGTCTTGTGTGTGTGTGTGTGTGTGTGTGTGTGTGTGTGAGACTGGGGATTGAACCTAGGAGCATTCTACCTCTGAGCTACACCCCCAGCCCTATTTTATTCTTTGATTTTTTTAATATTCATTTATTGGTGCATTGTAATTATACTTTTTTTTTTGTGGTACCAGGGATTGAACGCAGGGGCGTTCTACCTCCACGCTATGCCCCTGGCCCTGTTTTTTTTATACTTTATTTTGAAACCGGGTCTCACGAAGTTGCGGAGGGCCTCACTAAGTAGAGAGAAAGAGAGACAGGGAGAGAGAGAGAGAGAGAGAGAGAGGGAGAGAGAGAGAGAGAGCTGAGGCTGGTCGCGAACCCGGATCCTCCGGTCTCCGCCTCCCAAAGTACTGGGATTACAAGCGTGCGCCACCACGCCCGGCGTAATTATACATTTTGATACACATCAGGGTAGCAGCATCATACATGCACACATTGCTCATTTAGCCCTCCCTCAAATCCCACCCTATTCCCTCCCCCTTCCCGCCCTTTCGTGCTCCGCATAGTGATTGAGTCTTACAAGTTTGTGTATATACATCATGTGCTGTAATGTGTTTCCCTCCACCCCCTCCCAACTCCCTCAGTTAGGTCACAGGGTCTCACTAAGTTACCGAGGGCCTCACTAAGTTGCTGAGGCTGGTGGCGAACCTGTTATCCTTGGGTCTCAGCCTCCCAAGTACTGAGATTACAAGTGTGCACCACCACACCTGGCTTGTAAAATTTTTTTGTATATAACTTTTATCAGGTTAAGGAATTTCTCTTGTTTGCCTAGTTTGCTGAGGATTTTTATTGTGCATATATAATCTAGGTTATATATTCTATCTTGAGTGAGGTTTGGTAGCTTGTTTCTTGTAAGAAAATTTTCTATTTCATATATGTTGTTGAATTTATAAGCCTAGAGTTTTTCATAGTATCCTCTTTCTACTTTGTTTGGGTCTGTAATTGTAACTTGTCTTTCATTTCAGATATTGGTAATTTGTCATCTTATTCTTGCTAGATAGCTGTCAATTTCCTTGATCTTTTTTTTTTTTTTTTTTTTGCGGTACCGGGGATTGAACCCAGGGGCATTCTACCTCCGAGCTCCACCCCAACCCTATTTTTTATTCTTTATTTTGAAACAGGGTCTTGCTAAATTGCTGGGATTACAAGCGTGCGCCACGCCTGGCAGGTTCCTTAATCTTTTCAAAGAATATCTTCTGGTTTCCTGGATTTTTCTCTGATACTCTGTTTTCAGTCTCACTCATTTCTGATCTTATCTTGATGATGTTCTTCCTTCTGCTTTCTTTGGATTTAAGGTGTCCTTCTTTTCCTACATTCTTAAAGCAGAAGCTAATATTAATATGGAACCTTCTTTTAAACTTATTTATAGCATCTAAAACTATAACTTTTAAACACTGCTTTAGAAAATTTTATATTTGTATCTTCATTCAGTTCAAAGTATTTTCTATTTTCCCTTGAGACTCTGACTCAGGGATCATTTAGAAGTGTGTTCTTTAATTTCCAAATACTTGGAACCAGTCCTCCCTCTGTCCCTCCCTCCCTCCCTCCCTCCCTCCCTCCCTTCCTTCCTTCCTTCCTTCCTTCCATCTCCAGCCCTGTTTTTTCTTTTTATTTTGAGACATGGTCTTGCGTAGTTGCCCAGGCTGGCCTTGAACTTGTGATCCTCCTGTCTCAGCCTCTCAAGTAATGGTAAGAGAATGTACACTGTGTGCTACTAATTCTCTTAACACAGTATGGCCTTTGTGAATATTCCATGCGCACCTCCTTGACAAGATGTGTATTTTGCTTTTGTTGAATATAGTGCTATATAAAGCCAGTTAGATCCGTTGGTTGAGGATGTTGTTTAGATCTTATATGTCTTTTCCTACTTGTTTTATGATTACTGAGAGTAGTATTGAAGTTTTCAAGTTCTATCAGTTTTGTAGATTTTTGCTTCATGTATTTTGGGAGTGCTGTTAAGTGCCTATGTTTAAGATTGCCATGTCTTGATATGTTTAGGATTGCTAGGTCTTTCTTGTATTTTTCCTTGTTTTAAAGTCTGTGTTGTCAAATACTAATATAACCACTTCTGCTTCCTTTTTCTTTTCGGTGCTGGGGTTGAACCTAGGGACACTCTAATACTGAGCTACATCCTCAGCCCTTTTTGTTTTTTATTTTTATTTTGAGGCAGGGTCTCACTGAGTTGCCAAGACTGGCCTCAAACTTGTGATCCTGCCTCAGCCTCCTCAGTAGCTGGGATTACATTTGTGCACCACTATGCCCAGTTTCTGCTTTCTTTTGCATGATCCTTTTGCTTTCGATCTATATCCTTATGTTTTGTTTTGTTTTGTTTTGTTTGCGGTACCGGGGATGGAACCCAGGGGCATTCTACCTCCGAGCTACACCCCCGGCCCTATTTTTTTTATACTTTTTTTTTTGCGGTACCGGGGATTGAACGCAGGGGCGGTCTACCTCCGCGCTACGCCCCCGGCCCTATTTTTTATACTTTGTTTTGAAACCGGGTCTCACGAAGTTGCAGAGGGCCTCACTAAGGAGAGAGAGGGAGAGAGAGACAGGGAGGGAGAGAGAGAGAGAGAGAGACAGGGAGGGAGAGAGAGAGAGAGAGAGCTGAGGCTGGCCGCGAACCCGGATCCTCTGGTCCCCGCCTCCCAAAGTACTGGGATTACAAGCGTGCGCCACCACGCCCGTCTCTTATACTTTATTTTGAAACTGGGTCTCACGAAGTTGCGGAGGGCCTCAATAAGTAGCTGAGGCTGGCTGCAAACCCAGATCCTCCGGTCTCTGCCTCCCAAGCACTGGGATTACAAGCGTGAGCCATCACACCCGGCTATCCTTATGTTTTAAATGGGGTTATTTTATTACACTTGGGTCTTATTTTTAATAATCCAATTCCCTCTTTTTTTGGGGGGGGATACTGGGAATTGAACCCAGGAGCTTTCTATCTCTGAGCTACACTCCCAGTCCTATTTTATTTTTTATTTTGAAACAGGTTTTCACTAAATTGGGGAGGCTGACTGCAAACCTGCAACCCTCCTGTCTTAGCGTCCTTAGTACTGGGATTACAAGCCTGTGCCTCCTCGCCCGGTTCATCAGTCTTTTTTAATTAGTGTGTTTAGGCTATCTGCTTAATATGTAGTTACTGATATGCTTCGTACTAAGTCTGTGATTTTATTACTTGTTATCCGTGTCTTCATTGTTCTTATTCCTCTGTTTTTCCTTTACTGTTTTTGGATTGAGAACGGGTAGTTTTTTTTTTGGTATCCGTTTTAATTTATTGGTTTTTTTTTTTTTTTGCTATATGTCTTTATCTTATTTTAGAAATTTTTAAATTATTAAAAGTTTTATTTTTATTTATTTACTTATTTTTGATTCATGGTCTTGGTGTGTTGCCCAGTCTAGTGTCAAACTTAGGGGCTTAAGCGATTTTCCCACCTCTACCTCCTGAGTAACTAACTACAGGTGCGCATCAGTATACCTGGCTTTATCTTATTGTTTTAGTGATTCCTCTAGAGATTATAATACAGATAGTCCCTGATTTACAATTGTTTGAAGTATGATTTTTCAACTTATTTTTGTATGAAAGTGATATATGCATTTGGTAGAAACAGTACTTTGAGTTTTAAACCCCCCCCCTTAATGATACACAGTGAGACACTCTCTTATTATGCTAGACTGTGGCAGCAGACTACAACTCCCAGTCAGCCACAGAGTAATTGATACTTTACATAGATTCCCAGACTTATTTGGTTTACCACCCCCTTTTCAGGAAAAAAAAAACCCCACAAAACTAAGTGCTCCCCAGAAGTCTATCTTCTTTAAGCGGATAAACAGAAAGACAAGTGACAAATTTGCCTTTCTTTGATACTAGGGATTGAACCCAGGGGCATTCTACCTCCGAGCTACACTCCCAGCCCTATTTTATTTTATTTTTTATTTTGAAACAGGGTCTCACTAAGTTGCTGAGGGCCTCACTAAATTGCTGAGGCTGTACTAGAACCTGTGATCTTCTGTCTCAGCCTTCCAAGTACTGGGATTACAGGTGTACGCCCAGCAAAATTGCATTCTTTTATGTATCTGTATTTTGTTTCAGCATCCCTTCAGGGTGGTATCTCCCAGTTTTGGGAATGTTTTACAGTATACTGCTTTGCTAAGCTCTGATATTTGGTAGGTTAGTTGTATTAAATGAGGCTTTTACTTTTATGGTATTTTCAATTTAGAATGAGTCCCTATATCATTTTCTAACCCTTTGCTGTGCCGTTCGCATCTTTTTGCTATATGTACCACTCAGGGATAGCCTGGGGCTTGGGTAGTGTTTATATTCTTCAGTTCTTAGTGCCTTTGAAATGTTCTTTTGGGTATTTCAGCATGTCTAACTCGAGGGACTTATCTTGGTTTATAACTGGAATTATTCATGTCAAAGATAAACAGTTAAAAGCTGAACACTAGTTAAAGCAGCAAAGGTAGATTTTCTTTAATAACTCTTGCAATAGGGAAGACAGTCCAGCATGAACTCACCTTGTCTTTGTCAAAACAAAAGGCAGGAGTGTGTGTGTGTGTGTGTGTGTGTGTGTGTGTGTGTGTGTGGAGGGGGTACTAGGGATTGAAACCAGGTGCTACTTCTGTGTTACACCCTCAGCCTTTTTATTTTTATTATTGTTGTTGTATCTTAAACAGGGTCACACTAAGTTGCTGAGAGCTTTGCTAAGTTGCTGAGGCTGGCCCCAAACCTATGATCCTCCTGTCTCAGCCTCTGAGGTACTGGGATTACAGGCGTTTGCCACCACACATGGTGGTAGGAGACTTTTTAAAGGTTGCTAAGGAGAAGGCATTGAGTGGTGTTAGTTGCCACCTATCTGGAGGAGAAACAAACATCTCTATGATAGGAGGCAATGGTGCAAGTTAGGCTCACCAAAGTTAGACCCTTAACCCTCCCACAAGAATTGGAAGCAAAAGTTGTTTCTTTGATTGTTTGCAAGTCAAAGAAATGCTCTCAGATCCTTGAGAAGGTGACTCTGGGTGGTAGATTTATACTGCAAAGGGGCAGGGAAAGGTCTTAAATTTGAGAGCTTTCTAAAATGAGGAGGTTCAGGGACCTATCTGCCCATCACCAGGTTTTGTTTCAAACAAACAATAAATACTGGCAGTACTGAGCTTTCTCAGTCAAGGAACTTTAAGAGGGTTGGGAGTCATCGTCCTAGAATTTGGCCTTGAGCTGTTGAAAACTATGGTAGTGTTCAGTCTCTGTGGGGATGGGATAGGGTGGGGGAAGTGCAGACAAAATAATTTGTGCTAAGAGTCTGCAATTCTTATAGACCAAGGTCGAGGCCTAGTCAAGACGAGAGCTCAGAGGATCGCCACTAGAGTTTGGTCAAAGAGAGCGTGTGTTAGATGGCCTTCACCGACTCTGTTCTTGTGAGTTTTTTCATGTCCTCCGGTTCCCGATGACCCCTTTTCCCAACTCCTCTGGCTAGAAAGATCATTTGGGTTCTCTTAGAGTTCCAGTCTCCCATGATATTGCTCAGTTCTGGGCATGGCTGCACCTACCTTCAGGGTGAAGTGGTGAGAGGAGAGAAAAAGACATCGGGCACCTCCCCAACCCTTTGCCACCACCTGGTCTCCTTTCCTCTTCATTTATCCATAGGGACAAATTTTCTCTTGTGGCCTTAATGTGTTTGCTGTCCCCCACAGTTGTATCACCAGTGTGGAGTCATTCCTGAGGCTGGCCTTGCGACAAGGCTAGGAGGGAAAAAAAGAAGGAGCAAAACCCCTCCAAGGATTTAACCCATACTCTCTGGTTTTTAAGAAAATACCCCTCTAACCCCTCCCCCATTTTGGCCAGGTGGTCTTCTCTTGAGTTTTTTCTGAATGTACCTACTGTGTAATTCCCTATTTTGCCTGCCTGCAAAGCCAAGAAGTAAAGCAGGGTGGTGGTGGGGACAGGACACTAGGGAATGGGCTGCTGCTGCTCTATTGGCTGTTTTTCGAGTTTATTTCTCTCCCCACTTTGCTTGCTATTATTTATTTATTTCAGAGTCCTTAGGTAGTAATTCTTTGTATTTTTCTGGAGATTTTAGTTGTAATCAGTTAGAGGTTGTAGTGGGCTTACTCCCATCTTCATGGAATTAAAAATACTTTGGCTAATGAATTTTAACGTATGAAACGTTCATTGATAGAGTTTTAGATTCCACACTGGGAACTCTACTCTACCTTGGGCTGGGGATGTAGGTCAGTGGGTAAAAGCATTTGGTATCATGTTTGAGGCCCTAGGTGCAATCCCCGGCACCACAAAAAAAATGGAAAAAACAACTCTATCACTTGTCAAGTTTTGGAGTAGTGCCAAAATGAATGAATAAATAATAATATCCACAACTTTCCAAAAATACTTTTAAAATACTCTTTTTTCAACTACATATTTGTGTAAGACTACTTTTTCATATTGCAGCATGTTCAATGCTTAAACAAATATGAGAATCTTCCAGTTTTCTAATAAGTCAGACATTAAAAAGATCTGTGCAAATTTAGAATATCATTCTTTTCACTATGGTTTTGTTTTGGAAAATATAATTATTTTCATAAAAATGTTGTTAAGATATGTAGGATTAAATATTTTAACAATTAATAAATATTAATTTTCTCAATTTTAACTTATAATATGGTAGATATTGATAAATTTAACCCACCTAAATAAAAGCTCTCTGGGGTCCTCAATAATTTTTCAGTGTCGTAAAAGGGTCTTTGGGACCAAAAAGTTTGAGATTACTGATTTAGTAGGTTTCTATGTGTACTTTTTTTCAGAGACAGAATGGTAATTCAGAGTACACAGGGAAGTGAAAAGTAGGACTTCCATCTTCCACCAGTTGTTTTCCAAGACTGAAAAGCCATTTAGCTTCTTAACCTCTGAGTCACACTTTGTAAAATGGGGATAATGCTTTAAAGGATTATTGTGACGGAAGTGCTGGACAATACCTGGATTGTGGGTGTTGCGTAAACTTTCCTTGTTACTGGGTTCCATAGTGTGGCGGCCTTTGTGAGCACAGAGTCCTCTGCTTTCATCCCGTAGGCCTTCTCCAACTTGATCCCTGAGCTGTCAGGGAGAAGGACATAATTTATGAAGATCTCTAGAGCAGTGAATTCCATGTTTTCCTTAGTAACATCTTGAAACGATTGAGTTCTTTGATTTGAATTTGGGTTCTAGTCCTGTGATAGCTCGATCAGGAAAGGCCAGGAATATGATCAGTGATTGTACACAGGTCCAATTTGAGGTGAAGTTGAAAGACAAACTGAGGTCAGGAAATAAGCCCGGGGTGGGGGGGCAAGCAGGATGTGAGTATTATAATCTGGGACTGAGGTCAAGTCTGAAGTCCATGATGTTGGCGTAGTTAGAGCAGTGCGGACAGTCAGTAGGGATCAGAATGGGCAATTCAGTCTGTACGGGAAATCCAGCCCTTGACGTCAGGTAGGAACTGCACTGGGTTCCGGTGTCAGGTACATGGACACAGAGACTGAAGGACAGAAATCCAGTTCCTGAAAGCCAGAGAAGGGCCCAGGAGCGTCTAAATGCAGACATTCCAGGTGTAGTTAGAAACATGGACTGGAAGCTTTAGTAGGAAAATAGACTACTAGTTGACCATCAGGAGTCTGGGCTGGGTGAAAATACATTGAAGTCACTTCATAAAAGTTAATTTTATTTGTGTGTGTGTGTGTGTATATAAAATTTCAGATTGATTTATATTTACATATAATTTACATATGTTTATATATAAGATATAAAATTAAGCACAGCTTAATTTGAACTAGGCTTGGCAAAAAGAGCAACAGAGAAAATGGCTGTGAAATAGTGCAAATATTCCATCCACCATTCTATTCTGAGTGTCTGCCCCAGAGCAGGCATGAGATGGAAGCATTACTTTGTTTTCTCAGTTGGCCTCAATTCCTGTCCCTCTCACAGTGTAAGATGTCTCATCTCACATGTAAGTGTCTTGTGTTTAAAGATAAACATATCAAGCCTGGCGTGGTGGCACACGCCTGTAATCCTAGTACTTGGGAGGCTGAGACAGGAGGATTTCAGGTTTGAGGACAGTCTCAGCAAGTAGTGAGACACTCATCAACCTAGTGAGACCCTGTTTCAAAATAAAAGTAAAATAGGGCTGAGGGTGTAGCTTGGAGGTAGAATGCCCCTGGGTTCAATCCCCAGTGCCACCAAAAAAAAAAGAGAGAGAGAGAGATAAACATATCATCCCCTACTATCTAGATTCTAAATTCAAGTTAGCTCTTTTATCTGGAGCTTAACCAGAGAAGTGGCCGTCAAAAGAAAGTTAAATTACAAGGTTTCTTTTTCTTCATATGTTTGATTTAGGTTCTTCTAGTTGTGATTCTACTGTAAATTTAGTTTTATACCTGCTCGTTCTGTTACATATCTCCCTTCCCCTAATATTTCCTCACCACTACCGTATTCTCTGGGTGCCAGTTCTTAATAGCTAGTTTTCAGTTCATTATGGTAAATTTAGAAGAATTAAGTAATATGTACCTATCGTAAAATACTCAAACCACGCATATCTATGGACTAGTGACAGTCTCACCAGTCTTATCGTTTACTAAGGCTACCACTGTTTACAGTTTGGATATTCTTCAAGAATATTGTAATGCACATACAAACATGTCTTTGGATATTTATCGAAGTGGGCATACTGCTTTGGAATTTGCATTTTTAACTTAATGTTTCTTGGACATTAAGCACTGAGCATTCCTAATCTGAAAAACTGAAATGTTTCAAAATCACAAGTTTTTGAGCATTGACATGATGCCACAGAGGACAATTCCATATCCTACCTCACGTGATGGGTCACAGTCAAAATGTAGGCACACTAAAGATGCTGTACAAAATTACCCTCGGGCTGTGTATATAAAACATAAGCGAATTTATCTTATTGTTTATTTTTTTGATACTGGGGATTGAACCCAGGGGCATTCTACCTCTGAGCTATAGCCTCTGCCCACCCCCCCCCTTTTTAAGTTTGAAACCTGGTTTCACTAAGTTGAGATGAATTTAATGTTTAGGCTTGGACACTATCTCAGAGGTATCTCATTATATATATGCACACATTCTAAAATCTGGAAAAATGTGAAATCTAAAACTTTTCTGGACTCAAGCATTTTATTTTATTTTTAAAATTTTTCTGTTGGTGCATTGTAATTGTACATGATGGTGAGATTCCCAGTGAACATTCATATATGCACATAACATTATTTGGTCTCCCCCATCCTTCTCCTCCTCCCTCCCCTGGTCCCATTTCACTACTTTACTGGTCTCTTCTAATTGTCAGAAGGTCCCTTTTCTTTCTAGCTTTCACATATGAGAGAAAACATGCGGCCCTTGATTTTCTGGCCCCAAGCATTTTTGATAAGGTATCCTAAATCTGTACTTAACAATCTAGATACGGTTGCTGTACATTTTGTTTCTAATTTTCACAATTGTTAGTAGTGTTCTCATAAACGTTCTTTTATGTGATTTTGAGTACATGCATGATTTTTTCCTGAAGTATATATATTCCTGGTTCAAAGAAATGCACATTTGAAATTTTGATACCTTTTGTCAAATTGTTCTTCAAAAGTTTTGTACCTAAAAAGTATGATAGTCAAGTTAAAGACAAGTGACAAACTGGGGGAAAATTGCAACTAATATCACAGAAAAATGACAAGTATTGCTACTCTATAGTAAGCTTCTAAAAGTAAAAAAAAAAGAAAAGTGACACTACAGGAAAATGGGCAGAAGATATAAATAAATGGTCTAAACAGTAAAGAAAATACAAATGTCCCTTAAATATCAACCTCACTGTAATAAGAAAAATACAAATAAAAATTACTCTGAAATGCCATTTCTCACCTATGGAATTGGCTAAAGTCCAAAAGATTCACAAGACTTTGAGGAAATAATCACTGATATGTTGTTGGGAACACAAAAGAATAGATAGAGATCCTCTGGATAGGGAATTTGGCAGTCTCTCACAAAAATTATGTAAACCATAAACCTTCAATTTAGTATTCCTTTATGACTAATCCAGAGGTATGCTAACACAAAAACAAAAGGATATATATATATATATATATATATATATATATATAGACTACTAATTATAGCACTATTTAATACCAGACTGGAAGCAACCCATTGTACATCAGGAAGGACTAGTTGAAGAAATTCATACTTCTATAATGATGGAAGTATTGTGCAGTTGTTAGGAGTGGTTGGTCTATTAGTAAAGAAATCTCATATTCAGCTATGGAATGATCTTCAGGATGTATTATTGAACTGAAAAAGCAAGGTTCCAATAATGTATGTAGTATGTTCTTTTATGTGTGTGTATATGTTGTGGAGGAGATGAAAACTAGAATTTTAAATTTTCTTGTATACTTTCCTTATATATTCAAAAAGAAACAATGGAAACAAACCAAAACAATTAAAATATGTTTGTCCTGCAGGGAGAGGATAGAGAGAAAAAGTGAGTATGGAAGCAAATCTCTTTAAATATACCTTGTTTGATGGTTTTAGAGCCATCTAAATGTTTTTAAACAGTTATGAAACAATTACATTATAGAAGAGGCAAATAAAATGATCTTTTAAAACATAGAAACATTCACACCTGTAATCCCAGTACTTGGGAGACTGGGTTAGGAGGATTGCAGTTTGGAGTCCAACTTCAGCAATTTGGCAAGGCCCTCAGCAACTTAGTGAGACCTTGTTTCAAAATAAAAGATAAAATAGGCCTGGGGGTGTAGCTCAGAGGTAGAATGCCCCTGGGTTCAATCCCCAGTACCAAAAAAAGTTGATGCATTAAAAGTTTGGTCCTTAGCCGGTGATGTTGGGAGGTGGTGGAGTCTTTAAGAGGTGGGGCCTAGTGGGAGGTCTTTGAGTCTTTGGAGATGTGCCCTTGAGGGGGATCGTGGGACCCCCCGCCCCTTCTTGACTCTTTTTCTTTCCTGCGATGAGGTGAACAGTTGCACTCCTCTCCACACTCCTGCCGTGATGTGCTGCCACAGGCTCAAAGCAGAGGGACCCAAACGATCATAGACTGACATCTCCAAAACTGAGCCAAAATAAACCTTTCTCTTTTTAAGTCAACTATTTCATGTTCCTGTCATGGTATCAGAAAGCCAACTAACAGAATGGCCATACCCACTGCCCTCTTGCTCCTGCTCTCAAATTCCTGGCCATCACTAATCTCATAATTGTAGAATTCTGTCATTTCAAGAATGCTATGTAGATCAAAATCATAGAGTAAGTAAGCGCTGGGATTGGCTCTTTTCATTCAGCACAGTTCCCTAGCAGTTTATCCAGGTTATTTTGTGTTTTAATCTTGTTCCTTTGGGGTTTGGCTGTATCACAGTGTGTTTAATCATTCATCTGATGAAGGCTATCTGGATGGTTTTTAGCTTTGTGTTATTGCACATAAAGTTGCTGTAAACATTCATGCAAGCCGGGCGTGGTGGTGCACACTTGTAATCCCAGTACCTGGGAGGCTGAGACCGGAGGATCTGGGTTCATGGCCAGCCTCAACTACTTAGTGAGGCCCTCTGCAACTTAGTGAGACCCTGTTTCAAAATAAAGAATAAAAAATAGGGTGGGGGATGTAGCTCGGAGGTAGAATGCCCCTGGGTTCAATCTCTAGTACTGCAAAAAAAAAAAAAAAACCTATGCAAAGTTTTTGTATGAACCTAAGTCTTCATTTCTTTGGTATAAATACCTAGGAGTGTAATCGCTGAGTTGTATGGTGGTTACGTGTTTAGTTTTAGTAGAAATTTCCAAACTATTTTCCAAAGTATCTGTACCATTTTACATTTACATTTCTTCAGCAGTATATGAGTTGATCCAGTTTTAATATATCCTTGTCAGCATTTTGTATTGTTAGTCTTTTTATTTTAGCCATTTTGATAGTTATATGTAGTGACTTTTTTTTTTTTTTTTTTTTTTTTTTTTTTTTTTTTTTTTTTTTTTTTTTTTTTTTTTTTTTTTTTTTTTTTTTTTTTTTTTTTTTTTTTTTTTTTTTTTTTTTTTTTTTTTTTTTTTTTTTTTTTTTTTTTTTTTTTTTTTTTTTTTTTTTTTTTTTGCGGTACCGGGGATTGAACCCAGGGGCCTTCTACCTCCGAGCTACACCCCCGGCCTTATTTTTATACTTTATTTTGAAACCGGGTCTCACGAAGTTGCGGAGGGCCTCACTCTGTAGCTGAGGGTGGCGGCGAACCCTGATCCTCCGGTCTCAGCCTCCCAAGTACTGGGATTACAAGTGTGCGCCACCACGCCCGGTATGTAGTGACATTTTGATGCGACAATTTATTGATCTTTGCAAGAACTGTTTTATTGTTTTTTAAAACTATAGTTTTTCTGTTTTCATTTTCATTGCTTTCTTTGTCGTTTTCTTTCTTTGCTTGCTTTAAGATTATTTTGTTCTTCTTTTTCTAGATTCTTGAGGTGTAGATGAGGTAACTGATTTGAGAATATCTCTTTGTAATTGTTTGCCTTTAGTACCATACATTTACCTCCCAGCACCGTAGCTATGTCCTATAAATGTCTGTAGGTTGTATCTTCATTTTAATTCTTTCTATACAATATCCGATTTTCCTGAAGATTTCCTCTTTGACCTGTACATTATTTAAAGGTATGTTGTTTATCTTCCAAATGACTGGCAATTTTCTGTTATCTTTGCATATTAGTCTTTTTTTTTTTGCTAAAACAAATACTGAGGCTGGGTACTTTATAAAGAAAGCAGGTCTGTTTAGCTCACGATGTGGGAGGCTGAAATTCAAGATTTGTGGCCCCATCAGTTTGTCTCCTGGCCAGGGCCTCGTTGCTTGTCACACATGGCAGATGTCATCATGGCGGGGACCACGGAGCGAGACACAAAGCTAGAGGGAGTGGGGGCAGGCTCACGCCTCTTATACAACCCATGGTCCCAGGAGAACCACATTGATGTCTTCCAGAGACAGCACCCCATGATCTAACCACCTCCACTAGGTTTATCCTGCACCTCTCATACTGTGGCGCTGGGGACTAAGTCTGTAGCTCAGGAACCCTTGGGGGACAAACTACATCCGCACCGTAGCCCTTTCTATTACTGGCTTCTAGTTTGATTCCACTGTGGTGGAAGAACATGCGTATGAGCTCATTTAAATGTGTCGAGTTTTAGTGTAGGGCCAAGGGTATGATTTATCTTGTTTTTTCTCCCTGGACACTTGGAAGGAGTATGTATTCTGCTCTTTGTGGGTAGCGGGTTCTATAAAGGTTGATTAGATCTTCCGGCTGAATATGCTGTGGAGCTCTTTGATACCTTTGCTGATTTTCTGTGTGGTGCATAAAGGCTCTGGCTCCGTAATTGGGCTTTACGTGTACCACCCAGCAGAGAGGCTGGCAAGAGTGTCTCGTGATGGCCTCTGGAGGGATGAAAGGCTTGGTTTCCTATTTGGACTTTGCCCTTGTGGGTGGAGTCACAATTTTTTTCTGTTTTGTTTGGAGTTAGAGCAGTTATTATCTGAAAGGTTTTTGTCTTGCTAGGCTGTCCCTTTTTTGGCTCACTCTTTGGAGAGCACAGGCTGCTATTATTTTATTTTGTCTGTGCCCATTTGTGTGTCTGTTTTGCTGACCTTCACCTTAAGTTAGGCAAAAGTAAAACCTAGAAAAGTGACTACTTTGTCATTCTTTGGGTCCAGAGGTCTCTAGCTGCCTTCTCCTCACCTTTCAGTACTTCCCATGTAGAACTCGGAATTTTAAATGTGCATAGCTAGAGGAATGGGGAAACTTTTTTCTTCCCAGAAGTGAAAGTCCTGTGGCCAGTTTTCTTTTTTTTTCTGTATGTTGTGAGAGGTAGGACTGACTTATTTTCCCAAAGAGCCAGTTGTCCTAGTATCACTTACTGAGTAACTTATTCTTCTCAATGATTTGAAATGCCACCTCTCATATAAAAAATTCTCATGTATTTGCATGTCTGTACAGAATAGAAGTTACTTAATTGACTTACCTGATTAACTCCATCCATTTCTGTTATGCAGCATAACAACTTATTATGTTTAGTTTTCACAAAACAACTTGTTTCACAAAACAAGTTGTTTTGTGAAAACTAAATTGATGTAAAGACTTATCAAAGGAAATCCCTGTAGTGGCCGTGGTGATGTACACTATAATCTCGGCACTTGGGAGGCTGAAACAGGAGGATTGCAGGTTTGAGGCCAGGACGCAGTAATTTAGCTGGACCCTGTTTCAAAATAAAAAGGGCCGTGGGGGTGTAGCTCAGAGGTAGACACCCCCCTCCCTGGTTTCAATCCCTAGTACCACACCAAAAAAAAAGAGGGAAATTACTATAAAAAATTGCTTCCTTTTGAATTAGGTCTGGGTGAGACTTTAAAATATTGGTGGAATATATACAAAAATCTTTTCTCTATTCAGATTGTGTATCACCAGACCATTGAAGTACTCTACTTCTCAGAGGCCTAAACTAGAAGTCAGAGTTTGTACTTAGGGAAGAGGGCTTCTAAAGCCACCTGTGTGTGGGCATGTGTTTCTTGGACCTCAATCAATATCCTATTGGTATCATATTATTTTTAATCAACTCAGCGTTTTCTAGCACATTTTGTTATCTGATAGGGTACCTGCCTGTAGTGGGAGTTTTCAGCTGAAAACAGAAAACCTGACTAAGACTGTCTTACGCAGTCAAGAAGTGTATTCGCTCAAGGAGCTGAAGTGCAGAGGGCAGGGTTCTGTGCTTGTTGTGAGGAGTCTGGCTCCATTTCCCAGCACCCCTCTTTTCCCGTCTGTCACAAGATGGCTGCCGCAGTGCCATGTTTCATAGCTGCCTATGACAGAATCCTGCGGTAAGGAGCTTTCCCCTGGAGTCTCTAGCATACTCTTCCTGCATCCCGTTGGTGATAGGTGGGTTAATGTGGGCAGACCTAGTAAGGGAAAGTTAGTCATGATTGGTTCTGTGCGTTCTCATGCTGGCTGTACTTCAGATACCTGATACCTCATTGATACTGTAGACTGATTAGAACTTCTGAAGTAGGGGCCCACGTGCCTGGATTTTTAAAAAGTTCAGAAAGAACTTTTTAAAGGAATATGAACTTATTGAGCTTTTCTGGTATATCTTTGTTTTCTGTTTTATTAAATTCTGCTCTTATTTGTATTATTTCCTTCTTCCTACTTTAAGTTCTTCGTTTCTAACTGCTTAGCATTCTACTATGCAGGTAGGGTGTTGATTAATCCAGAGTTACCCTTGGTCAGTCCCCAAATTGCATGGCTAAAATAATGATAGGTTCTGGTAGAAGGGTGATTGGGGTGCTGTTTGGAAGGGAGACAGTGAATGTGCTGGGTGTACAATCTGCAGTGTGAGGACACGAGTTCTTATTTTTTCCAGAACATTGTTACCAGTTTTACATATTTAGTTTTCTGGATGAATTTTCTTTCTTTTTTTTTGCGGAACTGGGGATTGAATCCAGGGATATTCTACATCTGAGCTACACCCCCAGCCCTATTTTTTGTTCTTTATTTTGAAACAGGGTCTCACTAAGTGGCGTCAGCCTCCCAAGTACTGGGATTGCAAGTGTGCGCTACCACGCCCGGCTCTGGATGAATTTTCAAAGCAGTTTGTCAAGTATCAAAGGAAATTCTATTAGGATCTAGAATTGAATTTCATTAAGCTGATAGATTAATTGGGTGGTAGGGAAGCACAGGATATGAATCAGAGTCACTGTGAGGTATCCTTAAAAAAACCTCTGCTCATAGCTTGCCAGTGTCTCAGGAAGCTTATTGCTTGTCCTGTGTTTTCATCATGTACCAGTGATTGTTTAGACTTGATTAAGCATCTTCTGCTTGAAATTACTTCAAAGTAATGTTGCAAGAATACAAATAATTTGTTTTCTGGTTTCTCTGTTCATCGTTGTTGTTGAATATTGCATTGTTTTCTTTTAGCATTCGTGTTTTGCACCACTTGAGTCATTCTTTCAGAAAGGGTAATAAACAATGTGGAGCAAATCTTGAGACTTTGGGGGCCCCCCAAATGTATCTATCTTGTTTATACACTTGAATGCTGGTGGATGTTGAATTTTGGATTAAAATGCATTTCCCTAAGGACATTAAAAAACTTGCTTCATTGTCGAGAAAAAGTATCAATATTCAAAACCAAAAGCTGAATTTATCCAAGGAGTCTCTGTTTATGTAAGGTCATCTCTCAGCCTGGGAATGCAGCTTGTTGGTAGAGTACATACTTATCATGTGCAAGACCCCTAGGTTCTATCCCAGCACCATGCAAATTAATTAATTAACTAATTAATTAAAAATAAAAAAGAGCTGGGGGCCGGGCATGGTGGCGCACGCTTGTAATCCCAGTACTTTGGGAGGCGGAGACCAGAGGATCCGGGTTTGCAACCAGCCTCGGCTCTCACTCTCTCTCTCCCTGTCTCTCTCTCTCTCCTTAGTGAGGCCCTCCGCAACTTCGTGAGACCCGGTCTCAAAATAAAGCATAAAAAATAGGGCCGGGGTTGTAGCGCGGAGGTACACCACCCCTACGTTCAATCCCTGGTACCGCAATAAATAAATAAATAAATAATAAAAATAAAAAAGAGCTGGGTATGGTAGCACACGCCTGTAATCCCAGTACTTGGGAGGCTGAGACAGGAGGATCACTAGGAGGATCGAGGCCAGCCTCCACAATTTAATGAGACCCTCAGCAACTTAGTGAGACACTTTCAAAGTAAAATATAAAAACATGGATGGGGGTGTAGCTCGGAGGTAGAATATCCCTGGGTTCAGTCCCCAGTACCAAAAAAAAGTAAAAATAAAAATAAATACAAATAAAATAAAAAAGATAATCTCTGAAGAAAGCAGAATTCTGATCTAGCTTCAGGAGTGAGATTGGCTTGTGATTTTTTTCTTTGTCCTAAAATTGTTTATATTAATTATAAATATTTGTTCCTTGAATTTTAATAGAACTTGCCTGTAAAACCTTGTGGTCCTGGTATTTTCATTATGGGAGCATTTCTTAATGGCTTAATTTTTATTACTTTTAAATTTTTCTATAAATTTGTATTTCACTTGCTTTCAGGTTTATTGATAAAGCTGATTACAGTATAAAGCTGATTACAGTATTGCCATGTCTTTTGAGTGCTTGCAGCATCTATAATTGTGTCTCCCTTTTCATTTGGTATTTGAGTATACTTTTTAAAATGA
>PVJS01032635.1:0-22651 GCA_004027185.1 Glis glis | reverse complement strand
CTCCTTCTCCTTCTCCTTCTCCTTCTCCTTCTCCTTCTCCTTCTCCTTCTCCTTCTCCTTCTCCTTCTCCTTCTCCTTCTCCTTCTCCTTCTCCTTCTCCTTCTCCTTCTCCTTCTCCTCCTCCTCCTCCTCCTCCTCCTCCTCCTCCTCCTTCTTCTTCTTCTTCTTCTTCTTTTTTGTGGTACTGGGTATTGAACCTAGGGGCATTCTACCTTTGAGCTACACCCCCAGACCTACCTTTTAATTTTTGTTTTGAAACAGGGTCTCACTAGATTGATGAGTCTCTCCTCATCATAGATTGCTGAGGCTTTCCTCGAACCTGTGATCCTCCTGTCTCAGCCTCCCAAGTACTAGGATTACAGGAATGCACCACCACACCCAGCGTGGAGGGCCATTTTATTTTATTTTTGTTTGTTTGTGGAAGGTCATTTTAGATTGTTGTGTGTCTGGGGACTATTGCCAGTTCATCGGAAGGGGGCCAGAATGCTCCATGTCTGCTAGGCACAGGACTCTTTCACAGTAAAGAATTGTTCCAACTAGCCAGGCATGGTGGCACACACTTGTAATCCCAGTACTTGGGAGGCTGAGACCAGAGAATCCGGGTTCGCGGCCAGCCTCAGCTACTTAGTGAGGCCCTCCACAACTCAGTGAGACCCTGTTTCAAAATAAAGAATAAAAAATAGGACTGGGGGTGTAGCCCAGAGGTAGAATGCCCCTGGGTTCAATCCCCAGTACTGCAGAAAAAAAAAAAAAAGAATTGTTCCAGCTAAATTGGCAGACACACCAGCCGAGAAACACTGAGGCCCTAGCAGAGAGCATGAAAACACCTGTTGTATTTATAAAATTCTCTTTCCTTTATTAACACGCAAAACATACTTTACATTTATATTTTGACATGGTAAAAGAAGCATAACGCTGTGCCTTTCTGCTTTTTAATCTCCTTCAGATACTTTATAAATTGGAATACAACAAGGCTAAACCCAGAGGCTACACCACAATCCATGACACGCCCATGCTGCTGCATGTCCGCAAGGTTAAGGATGAAGTCAGTGATGTAAGTTTCCAAGTGGATTTCTTTTTTTTTTTTTTTTTTTGGTGGTACTGAGGATTGAACCCAGGGGCATTGTACCTCCAAGCTACACTCCCAACCCTTTTAACTTTTATATTTTGAAACAGGGTCTCGCTAGGTTGCTAAGAGTCTCACTATGTTTCTGAGGCTGACCTCGAATCTGCAATCCTCCTGTCTCAGCCTCTGAAACACTGGAATTGCAGGTGTGCACCACCACGCCTGGCTTAGTCCTCTTTCTAATATGATGTAACAAACCCTGGCTCAGTTACCCGTGTTGTTCCTGTGTAACAACCACCCTAAATCTCAGTGGCTTAATATAACAATCATCTCCTTTGTCTATGATTCCATGGAGTGCCTGGGCAGAGCTGAGTAGTTCTATTCCGCATGCTTTTGGCAGACATCGGAAGCTCATTTGGGCGAGGACATCCAATTGGCTCTTCTGGAACAACCCAGTTCCAGTGTATGAGAATTGCCCCCAAGGAGTTCTGAAATTGAAGGAAAAGGGGATGGCAAAAAGTGCAATTTATTGGGGAGACTTACTGACAGGAGAGTGGTCCAGGGCAGTAGCAAGTCCAAGTAGATCTCCACAATTTGGGTCAGAAGGAGGGGTGAATGTATTTCCAGGACAAAAGTGACTTTACCCTAGCTGGAATGTACTTGGTTTATCTTAAACTAATATCAGAGTCAGGCACATTCCTGGCACCAGGGTCTGGTTGAAAAGCTTCACATACCACTCCAGTGATTTTGTCTATTTATGTACTGGGGAACGATGCAGGAAAAACTGACTAGGGTTACTCTGGGACAATCATAAGATGGCTGCAGTCAGGTCAGGCTGGATCCAGACAGTGGCCCACACACGTGGCTGGCAGTTGAGGCTTGCCGTGGACCGGGAGCTCGGCTTGTGGATAGCTGGCAACCCCTCCATGTGGCCTCTCCACATGGCATGCACATCTCACAGTGTAGTGGTTGGGTTCCAAAATGTAGAAGTAGAAGCTCCCAGGTCAGTTAACACCTAGAACTGACATAGCATCATGTGTTCCATCTTTTACACACTCAGATTCAAGAGGTGTGTGAGTTAGCTTTCTGTCACTATAACAAATACCTGAGATATATTAACTTATATAGGAAAAAGGTTCATTTGGGCTCACAGTTTTGGAGGTTTCAGTCCATGACTGGTTGTCCTGTTTTGAGGGGACTTGTACACCATGGTAGAAGTGCAGGATAGAATAAAACCACTCACTTCATAGTCAGGATGCAAAAGAAAGAAAGAGGAAAGGGCTAGGATCCCACTATCCCCATCGAGGGCACGCCCCCAATGACTGGAAGACCTCCCACGCAGTTCCACCTCTTAAAGATTCTATAACTTCCCAATAGCACCGTGTACTGGGGACTTTGGGGGCCATTCCAGATCCAAACTCTAGCAAGAGGTGAAGAGATGCAAGTTGCCTCTGGATGAACAGGTGGCAAAGCCACATTGCAGACAAGCCTGTGATATGGCAGATATTGTTGAGGCGATTCTAATAAATGCAATGGGCCATAAACACTATTAATATTCTGTATGATTTATCTTGACTGAGAGGAATAAACTAGCTGTTGTAATCTTAATACTCTGAATTTGAGGAGAAATTGTATTCCTAAATTTTCAGATATTTGGGTTAATTTTGTTGTTGAAAACTACCATCATGCTTGAAAAAAACAGACTTAATACTGTAAAGAATTCCAGGGCTACATAAGCTCCTGGGCACCAAAAATAATAGTAAAGGCACTGTGCAATAGTTCATCCCTGTCCCATAGTTCCTACTATAGCGGTACTCAGGGATTCTTTGGTAGATGTGTAAATATGTCCACACTCTTGACCTGAGTCACCATGAAAAACACTGAATATATTCAGTGCACTGGTTAAGAAGACAGAAATATATAAAACATGTTAGAAATATGAAATATGTCAATATCAGTTTTGGTGCTGTAAACATGAACATCAGATATTTTTTAAACACCTATCAAATAGATTCCTTATGTGGAACCACCCATTCGCTAACACTGCAGAAAAATAAAGTATTTCTATATCCATCTCCCCAAACTTTCTGATCGTAAGGATATCCAAGGGGTACTGTTGAGAAATATTAATTTCCAGGACTTTGCCCTAAAGATACTGGTAAGTACAGTAGATCTATGGTGAAGCCAGATAATTGGGTTTCTTTTGATTCATTTGGTAAACCCTACTATGTCTCCTTTAGAACAGTTTTGTTTTTTACCTTAATCACATTAAAACCTAGGCTCTTTCTCCCATAATTAAAAAGACCCAGATGGGACCCCAGGACCATGAAATATAGGAGATGCCAAAGTGGGGGAAGCGAGAAGTCCCAGACCCAACATAGGGGAACTGCCTGATGTGCTTGCAGAGGCTAAGCCTTCCCTGGGTCCCTCCCTCCCATCCAAACTCACATGTAGCAAAACTTGGTAGATATAGCTCTACCACGGGCCATAGTAGTGACTGGGTCCATCGGTTCATTCATTCATCAAGTATTTACTGAGTTTCTACGTGCTGGACCCTAGGAATGAGATGACGAATGAAACAAAACCTTTGCCTGAAAGGGGTCAGCTTAATAGAAAGAGTAGGTGGATAGATAATGATGATGGGACACAATAACGGCAAGAACTGTGGGAGCACAGTAGGAGAGCAAGGCTAAAATTCTGTCTGAGTGGTGTGGTGGGGGAAGGTTTCTCTACTATCAGCAGTTTGTAAGATGTTCTGATTTGGGAAAGGGAAAACATACACAGAGAGCTGTCTGGTGGCCCTTTCTGCACACGCTGATGGAATTAAGTCCTGTGGCAACACTGCTGACCATGCTCAGTGTGCCCTGGGTGCTGATGTCAAGATCTCAGACAGGAAGGCGCGCTTCTGCATAGCAGTGTCCTTTGCAGATTTTAAATGTCCTGCCTTAGGAAGCATTGTGTACTAAAGTCACAGTTTTAATTTCTTGGTTTTTAAAACACTTAGTATACTGGTTGCTATAAAAAATTAACTATGTCACTCCCTTTCCTCCCACAGCTAAAATATAAAGAAGTTTACCAAAGAAATAAATCTAACTGCACCATTAAACCTGATGCTGTTCATATCAAAGCAGCCAAAGATGCCTACAAGGTCAACACCAATGTAAGTTCTGGAACTTTCCCCAAGCCTGTCTTCTGCTGTTTTTTCTGCCACTGTAACAGAATATCTGAGACTGGGGAATTGGTAAAGAAGAGACATTTGCCTGGTTTATAGTTCTGGAGACTGGAAGTCCAAAAACGTGGTGCCAGCACCTGGCATGGGTCTCATTACTGCATTATCCCATGGCAGAAAGCGGAAGGGCATGAGAGCTCATGAAAGAAACCAAGAGAGCAAAGGGGGCGCTTTTATACCAAGCCCACTCTGAGACAATGATGCCACTCCCTCAATAACAGCATTAATGCATTCTGGAGGGCTGAGTCCTTGAGACCTCATCACCTCATACAGGTCCCACATCTTAACATCATCACAGTGTTAGGCAGTTAAATTGCAAGCTGAGTTATGAAAGGGCCATCTGAACCATAGCAAGACCTGATGGGGATTTATCAGCTTCTGTAGGACATGTGGCCTTTCACATCTCTTCAGGTGATTGAGTTGTCATATGTCTGGATCAAGAGTTGGGCCCCAGGAACATGAGTAAAGATGCTAAAAACCAAAGGCTGCTTTTGGTCCACACAAAGGAGCCCGTGGAAGAGCAAGAGTGGCCTCGCCTCATGCCACAGATGTTATACCCACCCAGCCTTCATGGTGGGTGACCAAGAAGCAGGACACTTAATTCTGAAATGAAGCTTGTGTTTTGGAAAGTGTCTCAGCATCTTTCCTTCTTTTCCCCTGGGCTCTCCTCCTCCCGAATCTAGAGCCTGCTTCTGAAGGAGAGGATGTTGGAGCCTCTTGGTGCCGTCAGGGATTGGCCTGGCCCTTCCTCCTGTTCACATGCTCCCTGCATGGACTCATGTGTTTGGGTGGGGCACCCTAAGCCTCAAGCACAGAAACAAGTTTGTGCATTTATATGAGCACTGACTTTTTAAAAATATATATAAATGATTAGTATAATGAAAGCATAATAATTCAACTAATAGCCATTCATACCACAGAGAAAACATACATTTATTAGGGCCAGCAAACAGAGATGCCTATAGGAGCTGGCAGGTAGCTTGCAGGTGTCTTGAGGATGGACTGATGGAAAAAGGATAAAGTAAAATGTACATTGTGGAATACAGGTGGTGGTTGTATGGGTATTCTCTGTAATATTCTTGCAATCCTTTTGTATATTTAAAAATTTTCATAATAAAGTAGAAAACATTAAAAGTATACATAAAAGCAATTACATTGTATTGTATATAAATTATACTTCCAAGAGAAAAAGAAAAGGATAACAAAAGAAATGTGCCTGATAGTGTGGGCCTCGCCCAAAGACACTCAAATTGCATATACTTCTGTGACTCAGATTTGGCCCCAAGCAGCCAGTTCTCCAGCCCTGATGAAAGTCTAGGAATCCCAGCTCCACCATTTGCTGGTGGCCACACCTTGGGCAGGCCACTTAACCCTTCTAGGCAGTTCCTCAGCTTTCTATCTTGTGCACTTGTTATGAAGATTAAATGGCTAATTTTATAAAATTTTGTTTATTTTATACTTTATAAATAAACAGCCTGGCATGACACACCTTTAAGCTTGGGTTTGTATTTTGTTTTTTTTGTTGTTGTTGTTTTTACTTATTTATTTATTTTGATACTGGGGACATTCTACCTCTGAGCTACACCCCCAGCCTTTTTAAATTTATTATCTGGAAACAGGGTCTCACTAAGTTGCTGTGAGTCTCACTAAGTTGCTGAGGCTGGCTTTGAACCTGTGATTCTTCTGTCTCAGCCTCCCAAGTATTGGGATTACAGGCATGTGCTACCATGCCTGTAATTTGAATTTAGTTAGAAATTTAAAGTACTGACTCTGGTAATAAGGCAGGATTGGCAGAGTCGGCAAGGGTATAGAATCATTTCACCTGGAGGCCTTTCAAAGTTTTAGTCCCTATATTTGGGCCAAAATGTTTCAACAGAAGACCTCCAACCTGGATGACTGGCTGCATAAATTGTACAGAAACTTTAATTAGGGCTCTCTGTTAGAGCTATAAAAGCATGACTTGTGGTATATTGAAATGCAAGAGTCCCTCTGTGCCTGTGTGTGTTTATGAATTCCGCCTACTCAGTGATTTCTATCATGTTAAAAACAGCTGGACTACAAGAAGCAGTATGAAGCCAACAAAGCATACTGGAAGTGGACCCCTGACCGACCCGACTTCCTCCAGGCTGCCAAGTCATCCCTGCAGCAAAGCGATGTAAGACAGACATAGACGTAGCGGCTGTTCATAATAACCGCTGTCGCGGTGTTAGCTCATCTGAGATCTAGGAAGAGGACAGTTGAGGGGAGTGAAAGGCAGGCTCAAGAAGCACGCCCGGCCGCTCAGCCTGTTCTCCTCCTGCTGGGCCCAGACACCAAGGACTCAGAGTGCTGGGGAGGGTTTGGGAGGGGGGCTGGCAGATCTTGGTCCTGGTCCTGGTTGCTGGGCTGGGAAGGAGTCCAACATGCAGTGAGGGGCCAGGAACCCCTTCTCCTTTTCTGGGAACACATCTTCCTCATCCCAGTAAGAGGGCTCCCCACAGGTTTAATCAATGTCAGCTTCCTCTTGTGCCTGTGACCCCACTCCCTCTTCCTCTGCCTTTCTTCTGTCGCAGTTTGAATATAAACTGGACCGAGAGTTCCTCAAGGGTTGCAAACTTTCTGTCACTGATGATAAAGACACGGTGCTGGCCCTCAGGAATTCTTTAATAGAAAGTGATGTAAGTATCTGTCCCGGCCCTCACTCGGGGCCATCTTCTGTGGCACAGGCCCAGGGACGCCCAGGAAAGGACAGAGGGAGGCTACTCTGTAGGAGCCCAGGTCCTGAAGCGTGGCCCTACACTCGATGGAGACCAGTGACGTGGTTGAGCCAGATGGCAGCCGTGCAAGGGCAACTAAACATAGGGGATGATTCTTGGTTTCTACTGCACCCCCAGGTGGTTCAGACAGCACAAGTTAGGAATCTGAAGGCCTGGCTGGACTCTGTGTGGAACCTGAGTCATTTCTTCTCTGTGGGATAATACTCTTCCTACACCATAGTTTCCTCATCTATAAAGGAGGAGGAGCAATGCCTCCCAGGGCTGATGGGAGGTCCGAGGATGTATCTGAGAATATTTTGAACTGGAGTCTGTATAAAGATCCATTATGAGATCCATTTTGGTTGTTATTAAAACCTCAACCTGCAAGCAATAAGGATAAACCCCTTTTGATTATTTCCCAGGATGTCTAAGCATCCAATCCCTTACTGATTTTAGTGTTCTTAGTTCTCCCGGCTGTAAGATTTTGGGGCTTACTAAAAATATGCAAGTTAAATATGCAAGTTACCCAGAGAAGCTAAAGAAATGCTTTTTTCACCCCCATAGCTGAAATACAAAGAAAAGCATGTCAAAGAAAGAGGAACCTGCTGTGCTGTGCCTGACACTCCTCAGATCCTCCTGGCAAAGACTGTCAGCGGTCTGGTGTCTGAGGTAATGCTCCAGCACCCCACAGGCTCTGCATCTGTCTCGGGCTAAGGCCCCAGGCAGATACCTCAACGAGCCCTCTGTTGATTCCACCAGAATAAGTACAAGAGCCATGTTAAGAAGCACTTGGCCCAGGGCTCCTATACAACACTGCCAGAGACCCTGGACACGGTTCGCGTCAAGAAAGTGACCAAGGATGTCAGTGACGTAAGTGGCAGCCACAGGACTCTTGGCAGCAGCAGTGCCACTTTCTCTTGGAATCTGGCAGAAAACTGTATGTTGCCTTTTGGCATACACATGCTTTACATAGCTTCACTCTTACCTTCAATGCCTATACATGAATCCTAAACTCTAGTTTTCAAAAGGATCCAGTGTTTACTGGCTTTCCAACTGTGGCAGGTGTGGGTTTTGCTTATATCTAGAATATAAACTGTATTAATGTAATAATGTTTCCAATGGGAGGAAACATTGCAATTAAGAATGGCCTCTCCTATCATTAAACTATACACAATTTTAGAGAGGTAAAAATCACCTTTCTGTGCCTTAGTAATCTCTGTCCACTGTATCCTTATTAATGCTGTTAACTATGGTATTATATTTTATGAGTCTCATATATTTTTAAAAGGTAGAAATGGTGAATAAGAGTCTAATTTGCTTGTGCTCAGTTCTCTAAAGACTGCTGGATGGTTCTACTGTTGGGTTACAGGACAGAAATGATAGGGAAGAAAGAGAATATGGGCCAGAGATCTAAATCTCCAACTAATGCCAACATGGGAAGCCATAGATTTTCTTGTAGATCTTTCAGAGTTCTTCATGTAAATCAGTTCTGCTCGCAGCTTCCTCCGCTCACATGAGCAATTCTGACTCTGTTTAGACAAATTACAAAAAGAAGTTTGTCAAGGAGAAAGGAAAGTCGAATTACTCCATCATGCAGGAGCCTCCTGAGGTGAAACACGCCATGGACGTGGCCAAGAAGCAGAGTGACGTATGTCTCCCATCTTGACATTCTCAGGGGCCCGCCTGAGGCAGGGGATCCCACACAGGGGCATGCTTTTGTTCCAGTATGTGGTCACCCCAATTTCTGTATCTGGTAGTTTTAAAAATATGGCGGTGGGAATTGGTTTGGTTTTAAGTGAAGATTGCTTGAGCTTACTGAGGACTTCTGGGAAGACAGCATATCTTGTGAGCAAACATTTTCTTTCCAAATAAAGGTGGCTTACAAAAAAGATGCCAAAGACAACCTGCATTACACCACAGTGGCTGATCGGCCAGACATCAAGAAGGCCACGCAGGCAGCCAAACAAGCCAGTGAGGTAAGGGTGTAGTTAAAATGGCCTCAGTCCCCAGTGCTACTACCAACAAGTAGTAGGAGGAACTCATCTCCAAGAATGCACCACCTGTCTTGTTTTCTTTGATTCAGGTGGAGTACAGAGCCAAGCACCGCAAGGAAGGCAGCCACGGGCTGAGCATGCTCGGTCGCCCAGACATTGAGATGGCCAAGAAGGCAGCCAGGCTGAGCAGCCAGGTAATGTGGATGGGCAAGCGGTGATGCTAATGTGAAGAGGTTTTAAAACCCTTGCAGAAGCCGGGTGTGGTGGCGCATGCTTGTAATCCCAATACTTGGGAGGCTGAGACAAGAGGATCCAGGTTCGCGGCCAGCCTCAGCTACTTAGTGAGGCCCTCTGCAACTTAGTAAGACCCTGTTTCAAAATAAAGAATAAAAAATAGGGCTGGGGGTGTAGCCCGGAGGTAGAATGCCCCTGGGTTCAATCCCCAGTACCGCAAATAAATAAATAAATAAATAAATAAATAAATAAATCCCTTGCAGAAAGAAATGATTCCCAGAATGGAAGTGCAAAATTAACAACCACAGAGACACTGGGTCTCTAATCACACTGCAGAGCTTTGAAAAGTCATGTCGTAAAAAGTATGCTGAGGATTTTTTCTCATTTCCCTCTAACCAGTCTAGGCCTTTCTTGCTCTCCACTTCTCATTTTTGGGTATGCACCTAGGTATGTGTCTTTGTGCTTACGTATCATCGTGTGACAAAGGGACCGCTCCCTAGGCAATAAGAGTTAGTTCCTGAAAGTCTGATTCATACTTGAGTTGCCTGTGGGAGACTTCTTAACATGCAGGAGATATGAAATTCTAACTTCTAAGGCTTCACCAGATAAAGAGCCTTTACTCTTTCCTTGAACATACATATATTGAATGCCTGAGCCAAGAGCTAGGGATGAGTGAGTGTCATCAGACCACATGTAAATGGATAAATAATTACAATTGGGTATAATGACTGTTTGATCAAGGTGTGCACAGGGTGCTCAGGGGGAATACTGCGTTCAAGAACATGGACTGTGTTGCCCAGAGCTGACTGCCACATTGCCTAATTCCGCCTGTTATACCAGTTGTCTAGAATATCCTCAAGTTATGACAGGTTTTCAGATGTTAGCTAGCTCAGAGACCTGTGATCTACTCATGCAGAGAACAAATTTTGGTCCTATAGGACTTAAACTTATGAATATCTTATTTTTCCTCCAATTTGGAGATGATAACTTCCTCTTCTTCATTGGTCCATTCTCTTCTTCAAGTTTGTTTGAAGAAATAGGTTTGGGATACATTTGATGGTCCTATGACTTTCAGCAATACCAAGCATAGGATCACAATATTTATATTAATGTCAGTGACAAACAAGTTTGAATTATGAAAAGACGAAAGGTTCAGATGACTGAAGACAAGAAAACATATTTTTTATAGTCTTTGTATTTAAAATTTCTATGCAATTTTTATATACTTTTATTGGTACATTGTAGTCTCATATCATAATGTAGTTCAGAGTGATAGGGACATACATACAGTATTTTTATTATAAATGAATGAAATCATATAACTATTTGAGACCAAGAAACACAATCACTAACCAAAAACAGTGGTGAAATGTAACAAAAATTTATTAATATAAAAAAATTTTAAGCTGGGCATGGTGGCGCACATTTGTAATCCCAGTACTTGGGAGACTGAGACAGGAGGATCATAGGTTTGAGGGCAGCCTCAGCAAGTAGTGAGACTCTCATCAGCCTAGCGAGACTTTGTTTCAAAATAAAGATTTAAAAATAGGGTTAGAGATGTAGTTCAGAGGTAAAATGCCCCTGGGTTCAATCTCCAGTACCTCACACACAAATTTTTTAATGATTTTAAACTTCCAAAGTTATAACCTTATAAGGTTAAAAATCATTTTTATGCTGAAAATTTCAATTTTTGAAAATCAAGAGGCTCATATTTCTAACCATACCATGGTTAGAAATCTGTTATGAAGAATGGGACCTGACCAGATCCTTTTATGAGCTTGCCTCCTGGGTTCCCCTCCTGGGAAAGCTTGCCTCAGGTTTTCCAGTTTCGTGGTGTAGCCCCCGGCCCACAGGGACCTCAACAGTGTGTAGGTGCTCTCCATGCTGACTTTGCTGTCTTGCTACGAACTCTAGGCAGAATACTTCAAAGGCCAAAGGAGAGGGCACAGGCATGGTGCTGCATCTTATGACATCCTGTGATGAGGCATCTTAAGAAATCAATGTACTCACCAGCAAACCAGTATCTCTGTCTTTCTCTTTTTCTTGCCTTCTTTCTTGGCCTCAGTCAGAGGACTGTGGATTTCGTGTTGAAATGTGTAGAATGCTGTGGGAATTTGTTGAAGAATATACTTTTGCACACACTCTCCTTTTCCTGCATGAAACTTTTCCACTGGAACCTACTTGAAATGGGAAGACAGAGTAGATGTAAAAATGGCCTCCCAGCATACTTTAGGTTGCTGATGCCTGATCAAATTAAAAGATGAAATGAAAGCAAATTGAGAAGCTCATCTCCACCTACGCTAAGAAACCTCTGGGGCTGGGAATGTAGCTCAGCAGAGGGCTTGCCTCGCATGTGTGATGCCTGGATTTGATCCCCAGCACTGCAAAAACAAAAATGAAAGAAAAACTCTGCTTCTTCTGAGGTTATTTATCATTGTTGATATTTCAAATACTTACGACTGGTACTTGACACAGGCTTCGATTTAGATATACTATGAACCAGCAGAATAAACCACGGGAATGTTTTTACTCGCAGCTTTTTCACTCAGTTTACAGTCTTCACAGCAAGAAACTTTCTGATTTGGGTCTGTTCTTTAGTCTTACAAGTACCAATACACAACCCAATTCCCTGAAAAAGAGAGGAATGATGACATGTTGGACTGTTGAATATAATTAAGCTTTGGAAAAAATTAATTCAAAACCACTTTCCTACCCTATACCCATAACAGGCCCAATATCTGAGCCTGATGGAATAATGAAACACCGGTGCTGTCGCTTGCTGGTCCATGGCATTGCATGGTTACCTTATGGGCTTCCATGATTAACAAGAAAAGGGAGGTTTTACCACAAGTTCCATGAGGCTACATGTATGCAGCGTCACCACACTTACCACCTAGTCTAATACCATTCTACAAATCCCTAAGTCCTGAATCTGATGTGTGTCCCAATCTTTCAAGATAGTTCATAAGAAGATCCAGTCAAAAAAGCTGGTCCAAAGTACTAAACTCAACTCAAACTCATATTAGCAGCGGTGCCAGGCTACATTTGCTTGGAGAGGGGACCAATCAAATTTTCTTAAATTAAAAAGTTGGAAATTTAAGTTAGCTTGAAATTAATCAAAGAAACTGAAGTGAAACCAGTGAAATTGCTCTTCTTTGAAATAAGTATATCTTCAGAAACAGGTTATTTTCTAAAAGATAGAAAGAGGACTTTTGAGCACACTTCTCAAAGAAGCAGCTTCTATTCTCACGGGAGATGATCCTCTGCTTCTTTCCTTTCCCAGTCTGACTCTTGTGCATCCGGATTACTTTCTCTTCAGTGTCTGGCCAGCTTTGGGGGGGAACCTCCCTTGTCTTCCGGTTTCTGTATCCCCATAAGGAGAAGCTGCCTTTTGGTCCAGACGCCAGCTCCCCACTGCGAGCCTCCCTCCCACACTTTCCATGTCTTTATTTGAGGGGAATCTTTCAGAGAAGAGCTGCTGTAGCATTCTTGACATTCTGCTTTCCTGGGACATGGGTCTCTGCTTCCACCTTCGCATGTCTGTCTCGTGTGCCTCCTTACCTGTACTGTGCTGCATGCTTAAAGCTTTCACTGTGCATTTCCACGGGAGATGTGTTCAAAGTAAGTGAGTCTCAGCACCGTGAATGCATTTTACCCCGTGGGGCAGATTTCTCTGCTCTGGGCACCTGAGTGATCACTTTTTGTGTCCGTTCTGCTGGGTATGTCAAGATGTGGGGAAGGGAGGTGCATTGAGGAGGCACGAGAGCACTGGATTTAAACGCCGGTGGAGTGAAACCCCCAGTGACTGGATTCTGGTATGCTGACTTTCATCTTACCAACAACAGAAACTCTAGGTTTCCCCAAGAGTCAAATACTGCCCTTTCAGTTCGCTAACCTCTAGAAATAGCTCATTTTCAGTTTTCCTTCAGTATTCCTATAACTAATGGAATTCTACTACTGGACTTAATCCTCCCAAATTATTGACCAAGGCATCAGTCTGTTTTTCAATAAGGAAAAGTTTCTGTCACTCAATTATTCATTTGAGTTCTCCTATAAGTAAATGACCTTCCTTAGATATTATACCTATGCATAATGACTGTCTCTTCCTTTCATGAGATCAAATACTTATTGAGTAACTATTGGTGCCAGGCATTATGCTGTGTGTGTATGTGTGTGTGTGTGTGTGTGTGTGTGTGTGTGTGTGTATGTGTGTGTGGTGGTAGGGATTGAACCCAGGGCATTCTACCTCTGAGCTTTGCCCCCAGTCCTATTTTATATTTTTATTTTGAAATGGAGTATCACTAACATGCTGAGACTGACCTCAAACCTGTGATCCTCCTGTCTCAGCCTCCCAAGCACTAGGGTTACAGACATGCATCATCATACCCAGCTGCTTTTTTTCAAAAAATTGAGGTTATTTAGTCCTTTGTATATCCTTTTATGTATTCTACAAATGTGTTTAATCTTATTTTCTCATTATTCTAAAGTATCTCACTTTTTCCTTATCTTGAATCTGAAATAATACTTGAAGCCATTAATATCCAAACTCAGTTCTTTTTTTACTCAGAAGTTATGCCATTTCTGGCCAAGTACAAAAAATTTTAAATGATATAGTCAAAGTACTATTTTAAAATAATAACAAATTCTTCTAACTTAACAGATTCTTTACAACCTTCTTGATCATCTACAACCCTTATTTTAATTCTTTGCAATAGACCTAAAATGTTTTGGTTTTGCTAGTTAGGAAGGCTAACATGCTCCCAAGTACATTAGATCACTTCTCTGAATTCCATTTATTTTTGTTTTACATTAGAAAGAGGTGGTTATTTTTCATACCTCTGGATAATATAAAAGTAACCAAAGCTAATACTGTATTACTTGAATACCTGTTGCCCCAACACATTTATTAATTGGCAATAGTGCTCCCTTTTACTTTTAAAAATGTCTCTGTTTGGATAATAAATTACATGATCTCTGTATGTGCATATTCTTTGGTATTTATGTTTCCACCATTCCTTAGTTCCCAAATTGATTGGTGTTGAGGAATAATTTGGATGTTTGCATTTGCTGTTAGGTTAAATACCGAGAAAATTTCGACAAAGAGAAGGGCAAGACACCAAAATACAATCCAAAAGACAGCCAGCTCTATAAAGTCATGAAAGATGCTAATAATCTCGCAAGTGAGGTATGTTTTTTTAACTATGATAACATATATAATATTTGCCATTTTAACCATATTTAAGTGTACAATTCAGTAGCATTAATTACATTCACAGCATTGTTCAACTATCACCACTACTTCCAAAACCTTTTTATCACCCTGAACAAAAACTATAACCATTAAGTACCCACCATTCCCTCCTCCCCTGAGCTCCTGGTAACCTCTACTTTACTTCTGTCTCTATGAATTTGGCTATTTTACAGATTTCATATAAATGGCATCATACAATATTTGTCTTTTTTGTTCCAGGCTTATTTTGTTTAGCATAATATTTACAAGGTTCATGCATACTGTAGCATGAACCAGAACTTTATTCCATTTTATGGCTGAATAATAATTCCACTGTACACTATGCCACATTTCTTGGTCCGTTGATCTGTTCATGGACACTTGTGTTGTTTCCACTTTTTGGCTGCTGTGAATGAGGTGCGACTTCTCATAACCATCTCTAACATATTCCATGATGGTACATCTTACTGTGATTTCCATTTGTGCTATTTTTAAGTGATTTCCCTTTTTCCTCCCTTACCATGTAGGTTAAGTATAAGGCTGACCTGAAGAAACTTCACAAACCCGTGACAGACATGAAGGAATCTCTGATCATGCATCACGTCCTAAACACAAGCCAGCTTGCCAGTTCTGTAAGCTCATTTATTCCAGAAACAATCTGTTTCAACCATTTGCAACTCAAGCCCTTCTCTGAGTTCACATGCATCTCCTTTTCTGCTATTGATACACTAGAATTATCACAAAATGCTTCTGTTATTTTAAGTGTATTCTTTCAAATTACATGAATCTACCAATTTCCGTTAACTATGAAACCACTCAGAATGTAAAAGTACTTCCATTTTTAGAATATTTAAACCTTCCTGCCCCCATTAACCATTCCCTTTCCTCCTTTTAAGGACATAGAACTACCATCTGGAATAGTTTCTTTTGTTTTTAACTTACAACACCTACTTTGAAAAAGTCATACAACTGAGTGTTTTCATCTGGTATTAACTAACAATACTGAACTTGGATCTTCATCTTTTAAAACTTTTTCTTAACCCCCCCCCATTTTAGTGTTTGCTCATTTTAGTTTGGTCTTGTCAATGCTACTGTGAAGATGTCTAAACTGAAGAGATCTAGGGATGCTGAGCAGCGTTTCCACTGATGTGCCTTTTTTGCCCCCTTCTCCTCAGTACCAGTACAAGAAGAAGTACGAGAACAGTAAAGGCCACTACCACACAATTCCTGATAACCTGGAGCAGCTTCACCTGAAAGAGGCCACAGAATTACAGAGTATAGTAAGTTGATCAACACTAACTTTTCACCCCATGTACCTTCATCTACAATGTCAAAAAATGTCATGAATTCCCTCCAGGATAGGAGTGATACTTTTATTAGCCATTGTTCAATAAAATCACAAAGATAGATGAGCTTTGGATTTAGTAACATTTTGAAATGAATTTCTATTGTGATAATAACATTTGGAGATAGTGGAGAAATACATATGCAGTATGTGTTATTCAGGTTGCTGACAGGAGTGGAAGCATGAAGACTGTGTTGTAAGGAGACAACCCCCACAGTAGCCTCAGTGTCTGTTCCCAAGTTAGAAAACACTGATGGATGATAGGGAGTCTTGGGAGGATTTTAACCAGAGAAGTGACATAATCAGATCTACCACTTTTTGTGATTCTGTGGATTGAGACCAGGAGCATTCTACCTCTGAGCTATACTCCCAGCCCTTTTTAATTTTTGAAATAGGGTCTCCCTAAGTTGCTGAGGTTGGCCTCAAACCTGCAATCCTCCTGCCTCCCAAGTACTGGGGTTACAGGCATGCACCACCACACCTGGCTTGAAGGTGTCTCTGGGTATTTAAGAAATTGCTACATTTGTAAAATAATTGAGGATTTTTTCAGAGGAAATAACTTGCATGACCTCTATATTATATATTCACCATTATTTAGGTCCCCCTGGGTATTAACCAGAGAGCTAAATTAAAGAAATGTCCTCATATCCTGTGTAAAACAGCATGTGTCCACAGACCTCTATCCTAATGTCTTCTTATGACCAAGAGAGGTGAGATTCAGTGATACTTTTAAGGTTCTGTATGAACACGGGCCTCTCTGTCTTCCTCTATGCCTCTATGGAATATGAATGCTTATGTGGTTTCCTCATTCCTACTCACATGTTATAAAGATGAAGAAAGTATGTTTGTAAAATAGCCTTAGGAGTCTTTTGGTAATGTCAGTTTTGTTAATAATTCAGTCAACATATAAACTAGTTTCTGTACTAATTTATATTGACTGCGTTAAATATATGACCAGCTGTGACCAGAGAGAGTTGTTTACTTATAAAGAAAGCTGGAAGTGTTCTCTATTCAATCAAGACCCCAGATCTCTAATAAAGTTTTTTGGGGGTGGGGCTAGGGATTGAACCCAGGGACATTCTATCTCCAAACTACACCCTAAGCCCTATTTATTTATTTATTTATTTTATTTATTTATTTTGCAGTACTGGGGATTGAACCCAGAGGCATTCTACCTCTGAGCTACACCCCCAGCCCTATTTTCTATCCTTTTATTTTGAAACAGGGTCTCACTAAGTTGCGGAGGGCCTCACTAAGTAGCTGAGGCTGGCCGCGAACCTGTGATCCTCCTGTCTCAGCCTTCTAAGTACTGGGATTACAAGCATGCGCCACCATGCCCGGCCCTTTTTATTTTGAAACTGGTCTTGCTAGGTTGCTGAGGGCCTTGCTAAGTTGCTGAGGTGGCCTAGAACCTACAATCCTCCTATCTCAGCCTCCCAAGTACTAGGATTGCAGGCATGTGCCACCATGCCTGGCTCTAATAAAGTTCTTATGGAAGAAAAACTGGAGGTTTTTATCAGAAATATTTACTAATGTTATTGTTAAGGTGTTCACATATATACATCAAATTTTGGCCAAACTTATTTATGGGCAATTTTCCCATGCATTTTCTTGCATCAGTATTTCTCTTGATTGATTCTTATCAGTAATTCTTTAGTTTCTTTGAATTGAATCTAAATCCTGACTCTACCTTTCAAATAGTAATGGTACTCCCCCCCCACACACACACCCAGGCAATTTTAAAAAAGGTACCAGATCCAAACAGTAGGAAACTGTTTTGAGTGGCAATGAAATGTCCAAATCGAACATGACATATCAGTTAAAAAGACCAGTTACACTGGTCTCTGTCTAGAAATTGACCAGTGGAGAGATCTAACAAGGCTTTTTATCACTAGGTAAAATACAAAGAAAAGTATGAAAAGGAGCGAGGAAAGCCCATGTTGGACTTTGAGACACCAACGTATATCACTGCCAAAGAGTCTCAGCAGATGCAGAGTGGGGTAAGTTCTATAGAAACACACCACACAGCAAAGATACCACTGACTGAGTGAACATGGGTTATGTCTACAAAATATCAAGTCTCCTGTTACAGATGGCAGAAATTCTTTTATTTATTTATTTATTTATTTATTTATTTATTTATTTGGTACTGGGGATTGAACCCAGGAGCATTCTACCTCTGAGCTACACCCCCAGCCCTTTTTCACTTTGAAACAGGGTCTCACTAAGTTGCTGAAGCTGGCCTCAAACCTGCAATCCTTCTGTCTCAGCTTCCTAAGTACTGGGATCACAGGTATGCATCACCATATCACCATGCCCAGCTTAGATGACAGAAATTTTTTTTTTTTCTGTACTGGGGATTGAACCCAGGGCCATTCTACCTCTGAGCTACACACCCAGCCCTATTTTTTATTCTTATTTTGAAACAGTGTCTCACTAAGTTGCAGAGGGCCTCACTAAGTAGCTGAGGCTGGCTGCGAACCTGGATCCTCCGATCTAGCCTCCCAAGTACTGGGATTACAAGCGTGCGCCACCACTCCCAGCGGACAGAAATTCTTAACCTGTGATCACTAAAATCTTTTTCATCATAGACATTCTATAATCCGGTTATTTTTAAATGTGCTAAGTAATATAATTTACCATGTATGTTTTATTTCAATGACCATTTTTATAAAATTAGAAAACTATTCCTAATACTGAAACAAATTGTATTGAATATATTTTTGATGAATGTAAAGTTCCCTCCACACAGGTACACCATGGACTTTTGAATGCTCTCTGCTCTTAATAGGTCATCCCAAGTCAAACAAAAAAATTAAAAGTCAAGGTGCCATATTTCATATTCTAGAATTTCAAGTGGAAGCATTAAAAAAATACTTTTCAACAAATGGAGAAGAATGGATTCTTATTTTGAATCTTATAAAGTCTGTTTCATTGGGAAACAGACTAATTTGAAATTTCTGTTTGCTTCTCCTCCATGGGGCCTATGTCCAACTATGAAAATAAATGTTTTTTAATAAAAGCAGTTTCTGGAGTTTTCAGGTATATAGAATGCCAGATCATCAAAAGTTTATAATAGTATCAAATAATTAGTTCCTTGTACTGTTCTTACCAATTTTCTATAAATTTAAAATCTGTAAGATAAAAAAAATCATAAAATGGAGTTCCAACTTCTATTCCAAGAGTCTCTGTGAGACAGCCTAGTCTAGGGATTGAAAAGGAAATGAGGGTGGGGTTTGGCCTTTCAACCATGGACAACACCATAGGATTTCTCTGTGCTCATTATCCACCTTATGTATTCAATGTCTTTAAAAATAGGTCATGGTTATAATAAAGGCCAAGTTTGCATTTGATGGCCTCAGGCTCTTCTTCCTGTTTTCTTATCTCCCCCACCCCTACACATACACATATTGAGTCACTTACTTCAAATTCTGAAAATCTTTTGTCACCTTGAAAAAGATATGGGACAGTTTCAGGAGAGAGTGGATTAGGAGTAGACAGCCCATCCATCCTTCTACTCTGAAAGAGGGCTAGTCCCAGTCACACACAGATGCAGGAGGGGCCCATCAAAGTTTCTCAACCTCTGAGTTTCCTTGAAGCCATTTGCTGCAGGCAAAATATTTCTAGAAGAATCAGACATGTTTCAAATGTGTGACCATTAGAAGAGCCACAGCCTAGTTAAGAGGCCATACAGAGAACAGAAATGCAATTGTTTTCTTCTAGAATTGAGAGATGAATTATAACAAAGATTTTTTTAACTTGTCTTTCCTTCCTACTCATATTAGAAAGAATATAGGAAAGATTATGAAGAGTCTATTAAAGGCAGAAACCTGACTGGCCTGGAGGTCACACCAGCTTTATTACATGTCAAATATGCCACCAAAATAGCAAGCGAGGTAGTGGCCACTTGGTCTTTTCTTTCCCTTTTGATCCAATAATTGCACTAATGACACTCATCTATGTGTTCCTGCTGCCATTTTCATCCCCATCTAACTGCAGGTTTCAGGTTGAGTTCACATGTGTTTGGTACTACCACCTAATCTATTACTCCTGTTAATTGTTCTAATTTTTAAATGGAATACCTAGTAAAAATGTGCTTACCTAAGCATTCATTAATTTCTAGTCTTTAATTTGATGTTTAATATTAACTGACCAAGCTTATACCCTGCCTTTATTCATATCTCTACTTACTCAACTGTGAGCTGTTAAAAATTGGGAGGGTTTTTGGCTTAATTTTTTATTTTTATTTTTTTGGCTCTTCACCTGAGAGAAAAATCCAGGCTTTCTTGCCAGTGTTGTTGTTTTTATTTTGTGATATAGAAAGAGTATAGGAGAGATCTAGAGGAAAGCATCCGTGGGAAGGGTCTCACTGAAATGGAAGACACTCCTGACATGCTACGAGCAAAGAACGCCACTCAGATCCTCAATGAGGTAAGAGCACAGCCAACCCCTGCACATTGCTAATGGAGCAGCTTCTTCTTACCCAAGCCACACCAAACACACAGAGAAAGAGCGAGAGATTAAAAAGAGATTTGAATTTCAAATTCTATGTCCAGCATAATTATTAACTATTAAATAAAATACATGTGAATTTCTGATAAGTGGCTATTATAACATTATGTTTCTATGGCAGTTGTCATTACCACTTATTTTACATTATTTTATTTTACCTTGATATATTCAGTATGCTCATTTAAATTAAAACACCACACCAGAGTGGTATGCACCTAAATTTAATACCAGTTATGTGTCAAACCAGATTTAAAATTTGCTTTCTATTTTAACTTTCTAAGTAGAGAATGGTAACTGTGTTCAAAACAATGACTTTTAATTGGCGCATATTAACGTGTAGAATAGTTTCCTACCACACCTTCTGTAGACACCACTCCGTCATGTCACATGGAACAGTGACGGTAAACGCTAGCAAGAGACACTACCTGTGGCAAGTAAGGTGGCATGTTGTATGGATTTATATTCAGTCTGTATGGTTACCACCTACTAGTAGAAGTTAGGTGACTTTTTTTTTTATAATGCTTCTATAGAAAGAATATAAGAGAGACCTGGAACTGGAAGTCAAAGGAAGAGGCTTGAATGCCATGGCCAATGAAACTCCAGATTTTATGAGGGCCAGAAATGCTACTGATATTGCCAGTCAGGTCAGTGTTTCTATTCCACATCAACCTTTCAAAAAAGTAGTTGCAACTTTAAGAACATAATGCTGTCCCTCTGTCATCTTTGTCAGTGACAGTAGAATGCATATAGTGGCATTCTTAAACGTCTGCCTGATGGAATCCATTCCCAATTATCAGGGACCCTGATAATTCTGCTTCTGTCTGCCTGAGTCTACAGTCATTGGAGATATTCGGAGCAAAGGGCAGAAGTGGGGAACCAAACCATGGCTTGGAGCTGGGGCAGACTCTGACATCCTGGCCTTGTTTCTTAGTCGACCTCTTCCTTCACTTGGCACCAAGAATTCCTTGCTTAGAATATTTTTGGAGTTCTTTCTTTCATTGCTGTCAAGGCTTAAATTTAAAGCACATCTTTCAGGCATCCAGTGCTGTCTAATGCTAGTGGGTGTGGGGCTTTGGCTTGTCATTCTGACACCTCTTATGGAAACAACTCATGTCTTACTATCTGTTGATTATCTCTCCTTCTGCCGAATCCCCTGCACCTAACTAGATAGTCTTTCAACTGCTAAGACCTTCTTTCTGAATCTCACTCTTTAGTATAAAGACACAACAGGAAGAAATGTCAATTGGATGAGTCCTTGGAGAAGAAATATTGATCGCCTCTTAATCAAACCAACCCAACAAATGCTGTACACGTTGTAGACATTTACACTATGGTTGGGTGTCTTTTTACAGATCAAGTATAAGCAGTCAGCAGAAATGGAAAAAGCTAATTTCACTTCTGTGGTCGATACTCGAGAGATCATTCACGCCCAACAAGTCAAGAACCTTTCAAGCCAGGTAAGGACCTTCATCAAAACATCTCTCATATGCCCTAGTCATGGAGAACAAAAATCCTTCCATTAATATCTAAGGTTATTTATTTATTTATTTTTTGCGGTACCGGGAATTGAACCCAGGGGCGTTCTACCTCCACGCTACACCCCCGGACCTATTTTTTATACTTTATTTTGAAACCGGGTCTCACGAAGTTGCGGAGGGCCTCACTAGGTAGAGAGAGAGAGAGACAGGGAGAGAGGGAGAGAGAGAGAGAGCTGAGGCTGGCCGCGAACCCAGATCCTCCGGTCTCCGCCTCCCAAAGTACTGGGATTACAAGTGTGCGCCACCACGCCCGGCCTAAGGTTATTTAAAATCTCAATTTCCCCCAATAAAACATAGCATGCCCAAGGCTCTGGGTTCTATCCCCAACACACACACACACACACACACACACACACACACACACACATACACACACACACGTGCGCACGCACACGATAAAAATAAAATAGAATATAAGAAGAGCTGGGGGTATACTTCAATATGAATATGAGGTCCTGGATTTGATTCCCAGCACTGGAAGAAAAAAAAATATAAGAGGAAAAAAAAACATAAGAGGGAATTTTAAGGTACTGAAGAACTTTTACATGGTACAACTCATAATCAATATTTTAACACGTAAAGTCTCCTATAATTTGTGTACAAGTCTAGAAGATACAAAGTAGACAGCCTACACTTGTATTATCAATCTGCAATAAGAATGATATTAAAGCCGGGTGTGGTGGTGCACGCTTGTAATCCCAGTGCTTTGGGAGGCGGAGACTGGAGGATCCGGGTTCGCGGCCAGCCTCAGCTCTCTTGCTCTCTCTC
>PVJS01032634.1:0-22654 GCA_004027185.1 Glis glis | reverse complement strand
AAAAAAAAAAAAAAAAGACAGTGGAGATTCTGGGCCAGCCCCTTAAGGCAACTATTTCAAGAAAACTACAAAGCAAATTTTGGGAAGAAAGGACTTTAGATAATGGAGGAGATACCCCAGTGGAGGGAGGGAGGTGGTCTAGGGGAAGGTGGGGGAGGGGAGGGGAGAATTAATGAAGGAATCACTTCCACTGACATTATGTACATATGTGAGAATACCAATGCCAATCTCAATATCATGTATGAGGAAGGGGAGAGTGGGGAGGGATCAGGGGGAAAACCTACCAAGTGCTGTGTGCATGTATGTCACTATCACTATGAACTACATTATGATGTGAAACTATAATGCACCAATAAATATATAAAAAGAAAAAAAGAAAAACACTCCCTCTTCTCCACTTTTGCCATATGTAGAAATTAATTTTGCCAGTTATATAATTCTTGGATTGACAGTTATTGAAATCTATAGAGAGGTCCAAAGCAAGGAATCATAAAAGTTCTCTAGCATAGTGAAAACTGCAGTCACCATTCAACTTCTAGAATAGCCTGAAGAGAATAAAATACCATCATGAGAGTATCTGTCACAATTTTAGGACTCCCATTCCCTTAGAACTATATTAAAATTATGGTTTTGTTTATAAGCTTAATGGGTTATTGAATAGCACAGTAAGCAGCACCTGGGTGAGTTGATGAGAGAACAAGTGCCACATGAGGTCAGTTGTAACATCCAATAAAACGATTGTCGTGGCTCTTAGAGAGACTGAATGAGAAAGGGAAATATTGGTCTCTAATAAGTTGCCATGTTGGAGATCAAGAGATAATACTTCCAGTCCCAAATTAGGGTTCTACTGCAGCACTCTATATGATAAATAACCATTGATGATTCTCCAGGCAAGACAAATATTATTCAAGAAAGAGAAATCCAGGAAATATGAAAGTAACCTTTCTTTTATAAAAATTAGTCTATTGCTTAAGTTGATTCACATCATGAAAAATATAGTATTTCATCTGGAAAAGTCAAATTTGAATGTTCATCATTCAACATGTTGAAGGGGTGGTATATGAGTAAGGCTGACATTAAAGCAAGCAGAATTACTTTTCTCAGATTCTCAGTCTCTCAGATGTAAAACCAAAGGAAAGAAGGCCATGTAAAGTATTGGTATAGATTTTCACAGACACAGTGAGGATCCATAGCTTGAACATGCAATGCATGAGGAAGAGTAGCAACTTGAAGTACACTACAGTCTTATGAGACAGGAATAACTAGGAAGTTTATGTTTGTTTGGTTGACTCATTCTTGGTAATGAAATAATTCCTTGGTGCTGGAATTTCTGTAGTACTCACAAAATTTTTCTCCTCAGACATTTTGAACAAATAACTTTTGAAATATAGCCTCCCCTAGAGTGGTAGGGAGGCACTGCATACATAGATATATATATCTTTATTCATTTATATTGGCATATTTTCAAGGAAATTGAAATCAGAAAAAGGTATGAAATCCATTATGTAAATACACAAGTTCAGTTTTCAGTGAAATTTTTATTCTGTCAGAAGATTGTCTAATGTCATTTTTATTGACCAAATAAAAATGAATGAATGACTTGCTGAAATATCTAATTTCACTTGCATAAAGCAGATGACCTTCTTAGGTCTCTCATTATCTCTCAGTTACCCTTCTCCTGAACTAAGATTAATATTCACAGATTGAAAAGATGGTAGACTTCATAAACTGTTTCACCTGTTCTGGTATCAGCTTTTGCTGTGTTTCTCATTGAAGCCCATAAATAAGTCTTCAGGAATGAGTTATCTATTCCTATCAGGATAACTAGATTTAGTTAAACAGAGAGTCACAAGTGTCTTACACAACATTAGAGATCCCTGAACCAGAAAAGTCAAGTGATCAAGGAGTTGGAATATGAAGATTCTTTAATCCTAAACATCATGGGAATTTTTGGGTGAATAGTTTCATGTTTGGTATCTCTAAAATAGCACCAAAATCATTACACTGATTTTGCTTAAGAATTTGCATTGTCTTCACACACAAAAACTGTATCTTATTGGGGAACAGCAGCAGCAGGTTCCACAAGGGGGTAGCAATCAGAAGAGTATGAAAAGATTTTAGTAAAGGCAGACCACAAGGCAAGGAGCACAAATTTTATATGTCAAGCTCTGCAAACAGTAGTCTTCCCCAGGGTATACCCTTGTCCTGTGGGGAAAGAAGAGCTGATCACAAGTGAACATTTTCAGCCCCAGCTGGGCTCAGTCACTCAGGAATTATCAGTAACAGAAGCAGTAGCAGTAGCAGTAATATGAATGTGTGGGTTTGTATGCTGGTGCCTGTATGTTCTGTTATTTAAACTTATTGACAAGATAGATCTCAAGGTTTATGTGAGGCTTATTCACTTATTCACAAAAAAGTGGCATTACAGGCATATTTTATCTTTCAATAATCTGTGGTCTCCTGATTTTAAAATATTCTAGTACTCTCAGTGAAGACCTGTTTTTGCTTGGGAAAAGGCCAAATTTGCATTGAGAGAAGGTATAATATGGTTCATCATGACAGGTGATGAGCAGAAGAATAGACTGGGTTGATCCCTAACCCCCGAAGGCATGGAAATCAACATTTTTACCTCTTGAAAGGATAAAAGGAAAAATATATATATTCAGCAATGTTCTGGTATTTGCCATTAATTGTAACTTAACCCAGTTTCATATTGAAGAGTGGTTATAGTCCTTCAAAATTTATGTAACACTTATAGCAGTATGATTTATTTACAAAGAGCTTCTTTGATGTTCTCTTTGAAATAGCCCAGTAAAGTCATGTCTTTCGTCCAAATAATATTTGATTTGAATTCCAAATTCAGTCCTGGAAAGGAATGCAGAGTCAAGTACATTTGCCTTGGACATGAGCTATGTTAAAATCTCATGTCAGCTGCTTCCTTTGTACAAATAAGTCCTCCCAAGGCTGACTTCTTTAACAGCATGGTACCCTGAAGTTAGCAGTGGCATATACTGTCATTTTTTTCCCTGCCTAACATCCAGACATTGTTCTGTTACTTGTGTCTCAGTTTTGCTCTGAAGGATTATCCCTTTCTCCTTCACTAGATACATACTTGATGGGTAGAAAAATCAAGACAATCCCTTAGCCTAGGGGAATGTCCTGCATCCCTTAACCTAGAGTGACCCAATCTAGGTCAACAGAGACTCTCCTGGAGATTTGGCTCTTGAACCAAGGTACAGGAGAAACTGTCTCATTTGATAGCCCTTTGAAGAAATTGTCTGCTGATTCTTGATGGATTGGGGTCCCCAGACTTCTCTGGACCCTTTACTAGTGGCACACTTGCTTATTTGAATTTGCAAGTCAACCCAATATTGTTCTTTCTTCCTTTTTTTTCTGATTAAATTAGCTGTTTTTCTTGCTTGCTTGCAAACAAAGACCCACAGCACTTGAGCTATACCTCTCAGCCTATAGAAACTTTCTTTTCAGAATACTGGTCCCCACAGCCAATCTTCTCCATTTACTCTACTCCCTTCACAATTTCTAATTGTCACTTGGTGAGTGGCCTGAGGATTGCTAAGTGGAGATTCTTCAGGAGAATATAATAAAAAAAGATAAATAAGGATCTTAGTAACAAATATTTAATATTTTAGATATCAATTCCCTTTTTTCCTAAGATTGGACTTCCTTATACTTCTGAACCTGAGAAAAATTGTATCTTATCTTATCAGCAATTCAAATCAGAGGTTCATTATCGACCATCAGCAATTCAAATAAGCACCTTGCACACCACCAGAGAACTCTGCATATCCCTGCGGCTCTCCAAAATGATTCCTGCCTATACTCTCCAGAAAACTGTGCACTGTTCAGGCTTAGATAGAAGAGTTCCCATCAGATACATCCTGGAAGCCATTTTGGTGGGCTTCAAGATATATCCCTTCAAAAATTCCGCCTTTTCAGCCAGGCATGGTGGCACATGCTTGTAATCCCAGTACTTGGGAGGCTGAGACTGGAGGATCGCAGGTTCGTGGCCAGCCTCAGCTACTTAGTGAGGCCCTCCGCAACTTAGTGAGACCCAGTTTCAAAATAAAGAATAAAAAAATAGGGCTGGGGGTGTAGCTTGGAGGTAGAATGCCCCTGGGGTCAATCCCCAGTACTGCAAAAAAAAAAAAAATCCGCCTTTCCTACCTTTTCTCCCATACTTCCTTGTTCTTCACATTTCTACTGCTCCCAATTCCATGCTCACTTTCTCATCCTCTGGACTTCTGTTTTGGGGCATAGAGGGCTGGTATGAGTCTCTTTAATTGGAGACATTGTTTTTCATTAACTTCTAAACTCTCTTCTCCTCCTCCCTTCACCTTTTTCCTACTCCTTCCTCTTTGCTATTCAGTATGTTTTCTGATGTTATTAAAACATAATTAAACATCATATTGAAAATTAAGAGTATATACATCCTCATTGCAAACTGTAAGTTAACACTCCTCAAACTACAGACAAAAACCCATTCGTGGGCTGTGAAATCAATTTAGTAGTTTGTGTCCAGGACTTTTAAAAAATAAAATTGTATGGAATAGAGTAGAACTGAATAGAAAATATCAGAACACCTCTCTTATAATAAAAGTAAAACTTTTCCAAACAAAAGTTTTGTTTCAGTGATGTGTAATTCATAGTCTGGTCCCTTTGACTAGGTGGAGACCCAATTCAGATGCCTGACTGACATAATCTCTTCTTATTTTTCCCTCTTTGAAAATACCAGAATCTCTGCCATATCTTCCCTCCCCACCCCCAAAGCCTTTTGGCTTTGTTGGAAGAGACAGTACATCATCTACATGCTGGAACAACATTATGAGCTGAGTCCTTCAAGCTTAGTAATAGACCTGCCAAAGTAGAGAATGACAAAATGTATTTTTAAGACAATAATCTGGCTAACAAAGCTATTGTCTCCTTGGCTAATCTTAGTTTGCAAGTCAAAAACTAAATCTCACAATGTTCTTACTCTGCATTCCCTCTATAATCTTCCTAATCTCCCAGGCATACCCCTCCACCCACATTTGGATAACCAGGTCAACGGAATGAAGATTAAGTAGTCAGGAAGGGAGAAGAGAAAATCATATTAATTTAAGAAATATTACTAGGTTACACATATACATGAATGAGAGCTTTCACTTGATGGCCTCTAAGTTCCTGTTCAACTCAAGATTATGTCATTCTAAGAACATATGTGTCATTTCCTCTTTAAACTCCCACCTATAACTCCACCTTTCCAAGGGCCCAGTGCCTGTTTGCTGTTCCGTTGGTATTTATTCCTTTGGCCAATGCTTCATTTTTGGTTTTCCTGCTCACCAGAAAATTTTTTCTTTGTCTCTCTCTTAAAAGCAATTTAGATCTCTGCATAGCTTCAATTTCTGCTTTCAAAGTCCCCAGTAGCTGATAAGATAAATTAATCCATCCAAAATTGTCCTTAGTTTTCTTGCTTTGTTGATTCCTTTTCCTTATTCTTGTAATACTCCTCTTCTTACCTAATGTTTACCCAACCCTCAACCCCCCTATGTTCATCAGACAGCCTTGCCTCCTATCTCACTGGCATACCTCCCTTCCATCTAAAAATGTAGAAATAGCCGAGGAACGTTTTGCTGTTTCTACTCTTCTTATTTTTAAAGGCTAAGTCCTCTACCTGGACTCAAAGGCCCCTGTCTCCTTTGTATGTTCCCTGTCTTTCTCTCTAGTTACTTCTTTCTCCCTTCACATACTAATGAAGACTCTTCTAGAAAATTGTCCTCTACAACTACCCTCTCTTTTCTTCACTGCCGGTTTCTTGCCGTACATCATCTACATTCTTCTCCATCAATTTATTCTCAATTTAGAATGTAAACCACTGAATTATGGACTTTTAAGACTTTTTGATAGTTTGGTAGTCCTTTCAAGACATAAAATTGCAGTTCAAGGGATCTTCCACAGAACTTGAATAAGTGGGATTTTTGATATATGTGGGAGATGGAAGGGAAAATTGGTTTGGGGCAGGAGAACATCTAGTACTCCCTCTTGCCTTCATTCCCTGGTATTTTTTCTCTTCATGCTTACCTTAGTGGAATAGGCCTGACCCCTAGTGGAAACAATTGTTAGCTCTAGTTAGCATCTCTTTACAAGGGCCAGAGCCCAGTTCTGTGTTAAGTAGGTGTTGAGAACATACCCACTGATTAACTGATTTGTTAATTGAAAATTCTTAGCTTTATAAAGAAAAAACTAATGTGTATTTTATTGTACATTCTTGAAATACATTCAGTTGTTTATTTTGTTTCACAAAACATCTTTTAAGAAAAATATGTCCCCTCAAATATTTTTTTAAAAAGGTAAATATCATGTTTTAATAGTGATGTGAATCTTTTTTTACCTAAATAGATTTGAAAGCATTTTACAAACAGATTTATTACCTATATAGTGTGTTGAAGTCAATTAAAGTAAAATTCAATTAAAAAGCAACCACCTTCGAAGTAGGACACAGCAGATGTTTAACAGCTCACAGCGACACCTCACAGCAGTGCAACTTAAGCAGCAGTTGACGAACGAAAATGAAGAATTCCATTTTCTATTTAAGCCACAGGAGCAACAGAGAGAAGCAGAATGTAATTATCCAAATTAGAAATTTTCTGTGACACCCAGGTCACCATCTCTGCTATTCACATAAGGGCCGAGGGATATTTATTGATCACATACAGCCAAGAATACTGCTTTATGTCTCTGCTGATGGACAGCCCCCTCAGGCACACAGTCTCCCAATGCACCAGCAATAGAAATTCACAACAAAGCAAGGAATGCTCTTCAGAACTTCAAAAAAAGGCAATCCTTTATTCCTTATTTTTCCGTCCCTGGGAAACCCTCAAAAGAGGGTTTGACCACCCGAGTTTCTACCAAATGGTACAAGTAGAATGAAATGTAAAGATCCACATATTGTATCTTTGTGTCCAGCATAGTAGGAATTTTACTAGAATTTAATTAGACTCTGAGTGTAAATGAGGTGGAATACAATCCAACCACTCTGTGACTTTCATGTTCATTGCTACCAAAGACTAAGGGATATTGGGGTGGGTCAGGGTTTCTTTTAACTGTACAAATGTGATTTGAAGAATGACAGTATTTTATCAAAGCAGCCTTACAAAGAGTAATAAAACAAAATAATCCCACCTCTATACTGAAAAATGCCTGGGTGGACAACTGATGTGAGTTTGTTCTGCATCTACACATTGGCTTGATTATCCTGTATGTGCCAACCTTATGCTTATAATATTTAAATGCTAGGTAGACTAGGTGTCCACATAGAAATGAAAAAGTAAATCAGTTTCTCCTGTAGCCTTTTTAGCTACATTCTTTTTCTTTTCTCAAACCTACAACCTCTTGCATGCTAGGCAAGCCCCTTAGCACTGAGCTTCATCTCTAACCCTTGGGAGAAGTTTCCTTGTAAGGTTTGACCTCTTACTTGTGGGCTTGGCTCCTTTTACATGAATTCTCCTGCAGTACTATAGGTGTTGTTAGTTCTCCATCACCATTCCTTCTCTTTCCTTTAGGCAGAGGTTTTTATGACTTCACATTGTGGCCTGTCCTTTCATCGTTTCCTATTCCCTGTTGTTTCCCTTAACCTTGGGCAACCCTTTGAAATAGTATTTTGTGGGGATTTTCTTATCGTGTGAAACTAAAAAATTTCAACAGTTATATTTACTTTGTATAATGGGAGCGGGCCAAATCCTAGTTTCTGTGAAGTTGAAGTATAGCATTAATTTGGTAACACATGGCATCACCACTTCATGTCATAGAACATATTAAATTGTAAATATACTTTTGCCATGTTATACACTAAGAATTAAAGTTGTTAAATCAGTGGAAAATATACTGGGATGTATCTTCTTTATTTTAAATGGAATCAGTATATCTTAAATACAATTTAATTTTATACAGTTCCTACAATTCAAATTTTTGATTAGTGCCTTAAAATTATAACTAATAGTGAGATTCATTGTGATTTACTTGTACATGCATATATACAATTCAGTTGATTTCATTCCCCCGTATTCTTCTATTCCTTATCTATTCATCAGGTATAGGTGCTGAGTTTTGTCAGGGGCTTTTTCTTCATTTATTGAGATGATTATGTAATTTTTGTACTTATTTCTACTTATGTGATAAATTAAATTTATTGAATTGTATATGTTGAGCCATCTTGCATCTCTGGAATGAAATCAACTTGATCATAAGGCACAACCTTCTTAGTGTGTTGTTCAATATGGTGTGCTAATATTTTATTAAGTATTTTTGTATCTACATTCATCAAGGATATTGGTCTGTAATTTTCTTTCCTCGATATGCCCTTATCTATTTTAATAATCTGGGTGATATTGGCTTTATAGAATGAATTCGGAAGTGTTTGAAGAGCATCGCCATCAGTTTTTCTTTAAAGGTCTAGTAGAATTAAGCTGAGAATCCATCTGGTCCTGGGCTTTTCTTTGTTGGAAGACTTTTTATTATTGCTTTAATTCATTGATTGTTATTGGTCTTTTAGATTTTCTATATCCTCTAGGTTCAATTTTAGTAGGTCATATTTGTCTAAAAATTTATCTATTTCTTTTAGATTTTCAATTTATTGGAGTATAAGTTTTCAAAATAGTCCCTAATGATCCCCTCGATTTCTGTGATGTTTGTGGTGATATCTCCTTTTTTATACTTATATTGGTGAATTATAGTCTCATATCATAATGTAGTTCATAGTGACAGTGACATACATGCATACAGCACTTGGTGAGTTTCCCCCCAGCTCCCTCCCCACTCCCCTGCTTCCCCATACAAGATATTGAGATTGGCATTGGTGATATAGCTGGATCATATGGTGGATAAATTCCCAATTTTCTGAGGAATCTCCACACTGATCTCCGTAGTGGCTGCACTAATTTACAGTTCCACCAACAATGAAGAAGAGTTCCTATTTCCTCACATTCTCACCAGCATTTATTGTTTGTATTCTTGATGATTGCCATTCTAATTGGGGTTAGATGGAACCTTAGTGTAGTTTTAATTAGCATCTCCCTGATTGCTAATGATGTTGAAGTTTTTCATGTATGTATTGGCCATTGCATTTTTTCTTTTGTGAAGTGTCTATTTAGTTCAAGTGCCCATTTCCTGATTAGGTTATTAGTTTTTTTGAATTAAATCTTTTAAATAATTTTTATATTCTAGATATTAGTCCTCTATCAGAGGAATAGCTGGCAAAGATCTCCCATTCTGAAGGCTCTCTCTTTAGGCTCTTGATGATTTCCTTTGATGAGCAGATACTTTTTAGTTTAATGCCACCCCATTTATTAACTCTCATTTTAATTTCCTGAACTTTGGGCATCTTATTGAGGAAGTTTCTACCTGTGCCTATATGTTGGAGTGTTGGACCTATGTATTCCTCTAATAATTTCAAAATCTCTGGTCTAATTTCCAGGTCTTTGATCTATCTCGAGTTGACCCTTGTGAAGGGTGGAATGTAGAAATTTAATTCCATTTTTCTACAAATGGATAACCAGTTTTTCCAACACCATTTGTTGAAAAGGCTGCCTTTTTTCCAACACATGATTTTGGCACCTTTGTTGAAAATCAATGGACTGTAAGTGTATGGATTTGTTTCTGTATTTTCTATTCTGTTTCATTGGTGTATGTGTCTGTTTTTGTGACAATACCATGATGTTTTTATTACTATAGCTCTGTAGTATAATTTGAAGTCAGGAATTGTGAGGCCTCTTGCATAGTTTTTATTGCTGAGAATTGGTTTGGCTATTCTGGATCTTTTGTTTTTCCATATGAAATTTAGGACTGATTTTTCTAGCTCTGAGAAGAATGGCATTAGTATTTTGATAGGAATGGCATTGAATCTAGTGAGGAAAAACTGGGAGAATTCTCTTTAAAGTCAGGAACAAGACAAGGATGTCCACTATCACCACTCCTTTTTAATATAGTACTCGAGACTCTAACCAGAGCGATAAGGCAAGAGAAGGAAATCAAAGAAATACAAATAGGAAAAGAAGAGCTGAAATCATCTCTATTTGCAGATGACATGATCCTATACTTAGAAGACCCCCCAAAAAAACCTCAACCAAAATACTTCTAGAGCTGATTAACAAATTCAACAATTAGCAGGATACAAAATAATTCTAAAAAAAATCAGTAGCTTTTCTATATGTCAGTCATGAATCCACTGAAAATGAAATCCAGAAAACAATTCCATTCACAATAACCTCAAAAATAATAAAATATCTTGGAATAAATCTAACCAAGGAGGTGAAAGACCTTTACAATGAAAATTATAAAACACTAAAGACAGAAATTGAAGATCTTAGAAGATGGAAAGACCTCTATGCTCCTGAATAGGCAGAATATCATCAAAGTGACCATTCTACCAAAAGTAATTATCTCTTTTTTCATCACTAATTTAAGTTAATTTGAGTCTTCTCCCTTTTCAGTTTAGCTAGGGGTTTATCAGTTTTGTTTATATTTTCAAAGAACTAACTTTTCATTACATTGATTCTGCATGTTACAATTTATCTTCTATTTAATTTTGACTCTGATCTTAATTATTTCCTTCCTTCTCCTGGTTTTGGAATGGGTTTACTCTTGTTTATCTGGGACCTTGAATTGCATTATTTGGGATCTTTTTGGTTTTTTAATGTAGGCACTCATAGCTGCAACCTTTTCTCTTAGTACTGCCTTTGTAGTGTCCCAGTGATTTTGATATGTTGCATCTCTATTATTGATTCTAAGATTTAAAAAATCTCTCTCCTGATTTTTTACATGACCCATTCATCACTCAAAAATGTATTGTTCAATATACATGTGCTTATATAGTTTCTTTTGCTATTCATTTCTAATTGCACTCCATTGTCATAGGATACGAGGAATTATATTGATTTTTTTATTTTCTAAGACTTGCTTTGTGGCCTAAAATATGATATATTTTGAAGAATGTTACATAAACAGCTGAGGAGAAAGTGTATTCATCTGTTTTTGGATGATGTATTCTGTAAATATCTGTCAAGTTTATTTGATTTATAGTATTCTTTAGGTCTGATTTGTCTTTACTGATTTTATGTGTGGATGACCTATCTATTGGTCAGAGAGGTATGCTGAAACCACCCAATATTATTGTATTGGGGTCTATTTGAACCTTATGTTGAATAGTGTTTGTTTCATGTAATTAGGTGCACCAAAGTTTGGGGCACAAGTATTTACTATTGCTTAATCTTCTTGTTAGATTGTTCCCTTTGCCAGTATGAAGTGACCTTCTTTGTCTCTTCTGATTAATTTTGGCTTAAAGTCTGCTTTGTTGAATATGAGAGTAGCTACTCCTGCTTGCTTTTGAGCTCCAGTTTCCATCCTTCCACTTTCTGCCTACATATATCTTTGCCTGAGAGGTGTGTCTCTTACAGACAGGGATATTTATCCTTTCCTGAGCTTTGCCTTTTTTTTTTATCCTCTCTACGTAGGATTTCTTTGAGAATATTCTGCAATGCTGCTGTAGTAGTCATAAATTCTTTAACTTTGTATTTATCTTGGAAATTTTTTTTCTCCTCTTCTGAAGAATAGCTTTTCCAGATATAGTAATCTTGGTTTGCTGCTATTTTCTTTCAGGGCTTCAAACACATCATTCCATGACCTCCTGGATTTAGATTTCTCTGTTGAGAAGTCAAATTTTATTCTGATTAGTTTACCTCTAAATGTGACCTGATGTTTCTCTGGGTTTTAAAAGTTCCATTCATTTTCCTGCAAATGACATGATTTTATTCTTATTTATGGCTGAGTAATACTCTTTTGTGTCAATTTCTTTATCCAGTCACCCTTGATGAGCATCTGGGCTGATTCCATAATTTACTATCATGAATTGTACCATGATAAACATGGGTATACAGGTATCTCTATTATATGTTGATTTTGATTTTTCAGGCATATGCCCAGGAGTTATATAGTTGGATCATATGGTAGCTCTAGTTTTAGGGATTTTTTTTATATTCTGCTGGGGACTGAACTCAGGCAAGCTCTCTACCACTGATCTATATCTCCAACCCTATTTTAGTTTTTTGTCTATTTATTTATTTATTTATTTATTTATTCTGGGGATTGAACTCAGGGTCATTCTGCCTCTGAGCTATACCCCTGTTTATTTTGAAATAGGGTCTCACTAAGTTGCAAGGGCTTCGCTAAGTTGCTGAGGCTGACCAGGAACCTGTGATCCTCCTGTCTCAGCCTCCCAAGTACTGGAATTACAGGCATGTGCCAACACACCTGACCCTCGTTACTTTTGTAAAGCTAAATGACATTCCATCATATGACACAGTTCATTCAACTACTCTCCTCTGTTGGGTCATTGCAAATAATGCTGCAATTAAAATTATGTATATGTATTTTATTAGTGCTAAGGATATATAGTCAGAGTGAATTACTAGAAGTGGAGTTCTTCAAAAAGTTAAGTGGACATGTAATTTTGTTACTTATTGACAAATTCCCCTCCTGGAAGACTATACCAGTTTTTATTCCGACCAGCAATGTATGAGATCCATCTCTTCCCCAGCATTGTCAACTGAATGTGTTGTCATGTTTTTAAATAATTTTGCCAAACTGATAGGTGAAAATAATATCTCAGTATAAATTTAATTTGTATTTTGTCACAGATGTTGTTGATAGATTAAAGTCTCTTGCATGAATGGCAGCAGAGTCAGAATGATTTTTAGAGAAAATTATTATTATTAGAGAAACAGGGCAGTTGAGGGGGCTAGAGAGGAGAGAGAGGTCTCCTACCTTCCTTCCACCAGCATCTTACTTTTATTGAGGGTAAAACATTATAAAAATGATTAATCACAGGAGACAGCAAAGCAGTCATGGGATGAGTCAGGGAAAAACATCAAGGTAGTCATGGATGAATCAGGAAAGTAAAAGATAAAACAAGGAAGTTTTCGGGCTCCCTGCTTATGTCAGGGTTCCGGTTTATAGATCTCATTTGGTCCTTGGAGATTTGTCTGTGTGCAAACAAATCTCCTACTTGGGTGTGCAGTTTGTGCCCCTCCCAAGCCGGACCGAGGTGACCTCAAAGCTGATGACTAAGAAGGATTTCAACATTTCCTCCTTTTTTGTCTTTGAGACAAGGCCAGTAGTATTTGTCAGCCTGGTAGAACTATCGCTGGTTTTCCAGGCTGTCACAAGATATAATCTGACATGCATCAAATCTGACAATAATAGGTTTGACAATTTTGGATACATTAATGGTAAAGATCACAGGAACTGGCTGTAACAATCCTAATAGTCCTCCCCACAGAATGAGAATTGCCAATTGTTTTTTCATTTTAACAATGCAAAGTCAAATTCGGTAGACAACTAAGTGTTAAAATTAAGACAACCAAGCTGGGCATGGTGGCGCACGCTTGTAATCCCAGCACTTGGGAGGCTGACACAGGAGGGTCACAAGTTTGTGGCCAGCCTCAGCTACTTAGTGAGACCCTTCACAACTTAGTGAGACCCTGTTTCAAAAATAAAGAATAAAAAAATTGGGCTGGGGGTGTAGCTCAGAGGTAGAATGCCCCTGGGTTCAATCCCCAGTACCGAAAAAAAAATTAGGAAGACCATAAATCCCATAAAACTAATAAAGTCAGTTTTAAAGCACTTATGACATAAAATTTAGAGTTCAGTTTTGTGGCTTGAGATGTGGTGCTCTTCGTTCTTCTGTTGTGTGCCATCTTGTCAGCTTCGGAATGTGCCTGGAGCAGGGCGAGTCGTCCTTTTCAGGATCAGCTTGCTTGACTTTTCGTATTTCTCGTGAGTAGTCTAGTGGGTCATCTCTGGGGCTGCTGGCTTCAGGTGACTGGTGGACTGGGATAGCTAAACTGACTGGTGTTTTGTTTAATATCTACTTATGCATTTTTAACATTTGGGAAGCACAAATATGGCATTATAGTTACACAGGAGTTAACTTTCACTTTTGAAGTGAAATTTAGATATCCATAGAAAACAGAGACTGTAAAAAACAGGAAATTATCTTTACTATAAACCTTTTGAATAATTTTTAAATATAACCATCTTTATCACACATGCAGTATTCCTTTCATAAGTTTCATCCTTATCAAACATTCTTTGACGTTCTCAAACCCTCTGCAACTTGCATTTTAGCCTTTTGAATTTTATCCTATTCCTTCCTTTCCCATTTCGGACAATCTTAGGATAAAATTTACAATACAAAATACTTTATTTCTAAAATATTCTCCTTTCCTTTTATCCTTCCTTACCAAAATTTCTCATACTCTTGTACCTTCTTTACATCTCTATCTCTCATCCCTACATCCTTTCTGCCATAATTCCCTTCTTGACTTTACATTTTGAAATACTTTTGTACATTTTTAACAAAGTAAAATCACGTATCCAAGTTTTACAGTGGCCTGGACTTTAAAGAGTTACAGTTTTTCTTTTTCAGATGTTTACATTTTAGCTAGGACTGCAACCTTCAACAAAGTATAAATAGAAGGAGAGGGGAAAAGAGAAAGCCAACTTGGTAATTGGAATGTAGCAGTTTTGGGTCCCCCCCTTTTTTTCTTTTTAGGGCTTTCTTGAAGGAACAAAATGGTCCTGCAGACAAAAAGGGGTGTAATTTTAAACAGAACTAAGGGTAAGGCTTGAACCTTACGTGATATATTTTTTTCTTATACCCATTTTTGTTAGCCCTGTTTATTTTGTCTGAACTCTATGGCCTATATGCGGAGTGTAGCACCCAGGTGATGCCCAGGGCAACTGCCACATCTAGGTGACTTTTAAGACAAAGGTTGGTCCATGGTTTGCTCTTGAGTCTGGCCTCCCTGAGTGAATTTGCTTCAGCACTTTTTCACAGTCCTGGCTTAGTGGCTCATCACTGTGTGGCAGCAGGGTGACTGAATTCAAGGTATGTACCACCTTCAGCTGTATATGAGAGTTCTCATACAGTAAGTTTGGCGTTGGTTGTTGGACCAAAGCCTGGACTAATGTCTTCCTTTTTTATGAGACAATCAAGCTGAAAGGTCTTATAGCAGTTGCCTTTTAAGTTGTTGAAAGGCCTGTTGTTGTTCTTTTTTCCCCACACAAAGGGTTTTTTTTTTTTCGATAGCAAAGTTTGGAATCCAGATGTGAGAGAACCCTACCACTCTCAGAAATTCTTGGAGGGCTTTCCAGACAGCTGGACTGTCTCCTTTTTTCCTGTCTGCAACAGTCTTTTTTCTTTTTGGATGGTGAATCCCAGACACTCAGAACAAGGAAGTTTTCAGGGTCCCTTCTTATGTCAAGGTCCCAGCTTATCAGTCCCATTTGGCCTTTGGAGATTTGTCTTTGTGCAAACAAATCTCCTACTTGCAGTTTGTGCCCCTCCCAAGCCAGACTCTGAGGTAACCTCAAAGCTGATGACTAAGAAGATTTCCAACAGTATTTCTCAAATTATGAGTGAAGTTAAACATTTTCTATCTTTTTTGTGAATGTTTTTCATGTAATTTTCCAATTTTCTATTATACATATGATCTTTTCCATGAATTTTTAAGTTTTTAAAAAATATTTCAGAGATAGCTGTTCTTTACCTTTGATTTACATTGTGAATATTTTCTCCAAGATCAATTTGTTTTAATTTGTTAAGAGTGTTCTTTGCATGCAAATAATTATAACTTTATATATTCAAATATTTCAGTTTATTTATCATCTCTAGGTTTTCAATATGGCCTAAAAGTCTTTCCTTTACCTTATAAAGAGGTATTTCACTGGTCTTCTTTTGTCACTTTTATGGTTTTATACCCTGATCCATTTGTAGCTTATTCATTTGTGTAATATAAGGTATGAATCTAATTTTATTTTATTTTTTCCCAAATAGTTACCCAATTGTCTTGGCACCATTTACTATAAAGTCCATCTTTCCTTCAGTGATTTGATTTCTAAATGTGCTATATGTATTTTTGGATTTTTTTCCATGTCTAATTCCTTTAATCTGTTAGTCTCTTCATGAGCCGGTACCACATTGATTTACTTATAGTTGCTTTATGCTGTGGTTTAGGTCTGGCGGGACTAGTCCTACCTCATAGTCTTACTTTTCCAATGCTTTTCTGGCTATATTTGAATTTTTTTGTATGAACTTTAGAGTCAACTTGTCTAGCTACATAAAAAAATGTTTGCTGGTATTTTTAGTGAATTACATTAAAATTATAAATAAACTTAAGGAGAACTGACAACCTTATGATGCAGAGTCATCCCGTCTGAGAAGTGGGAAATTTTTGTTTTGTCCAGTTCTACTTCTGTATCTTTCAAGAGAAATTTACCCATACATACATTTGTGTGTAGATTCATTTATGTGTGGATTCATTTAACCAACCAAAGACACTAAATAAACTCATATACATGTTCAATACAGATCCTTCTTGGATATATTCGAAGAGCAAGAGCCTACTAGAAATCCATGGCTGGGCTTCAACACCATAAAAATCCCTCAAAGAGCCAGGCATGGTAGCACACGCATGTGATCCCCGTACTTGGGAGGCTGAAACAGGAGGATCGTGGGTTCAAGACCAGCCTCAGCAACTTAGTGAGGCCCTCAGCAACTTAGTGAAATGCTATTTGAAAATAAAAATAGGGCTGGGTGTAGCTCAGAAGTAGAATGCCCCTTGGTTTAATCCCTAGTACCATACACACACCCACACATACACACACCCACACACACACACACACACAGAACCCTTAAATTACAAACAAAACTCTATCTGTATTTGTGTGTGTGTGTACAGTTTAAATTGAATTTTTATTTTATCTTGTTTTCTCTGAGAGATAATTAGTTTTTCTGTTCATTCTCACCCAAGTACAAGCTTTCTAGGGTGTGAGATGCCCCAACAATTACAATTCAAGCAAGTGTTTGAAAAGAAACACACATACAATATAACATCTCTTTATGCTTCCAAGTGCAATGGACCAAACAGCAAATAATTCCTTTCCACTCAGAATATGACAAGAAATATGATAAAAGAGGATATGATCCTTTTACTAAAGAATTCAGATTATTTGGGGCACTAACATCAAGTAGAGAACCATAAAAATCACCTGCAATCTAATTCAATAAAGAATTTAATAAAGAAGATACGCAGATATTAGAGCACTCTGTCTGCATAGAAATGCCTTAAATGTAACCTTTTTTCACCTGAAAGGAGAGATTTCAGATGAGATTATTTAAGTTATAAAAATATAATCATGTCATTCCTTACTCTTAACATTTCCCATGTTCAGGATTTTCATTTCCCAGTGGTAACAATGGAGTTGAAGGTATAAATGGAAGGTTAGAAAAAAAATTTCCTTCCTTTCCTTTCCTTTCCTTTCCTTTCCTTTCCTTTCCTCTTTTTTTTCTCATTTGCTTGCTTTCACAGAGCAATTGCATTCCTTTTTTGGAAAAATTTCCAAAGGCAGTGACAAGTTGGATTTGGCAGTATCCCTACCATGTGACCCCTCTATTCTCAGAATCTCACTCAAATTAACCCAAGTAAAACAAGGGGGTATTGTTAAAAACATACAGCAGAAATCTTATAGAAATTATACAAATGAAATATCAATCTGAGAGCAAAGTAAAAGCAAGTCAAAGAAATAGGCCCACTCCTGATATCTGTGGCACATGGCAGAAGAGTACAATAGAGATTAAGATTCCAAATGACCAAATATTTTAAAATGATAATATAAGATGTAAAATTGTTAAATAAAACATATTCTATCCTTCTATTTGACAAACTTGCTAATAATGTAAACCTTTGGTTTATTATGGCTGAAAGTTGGCAAAATATCATATAAAAAAATTTAATTATTATCATACATATCTGAGTGTGCTGCTGGCAGGCAATAGATATTTGGATAACTAATAAAATAAAGACATGGGATCTGAGCATAGTGGCGCACAGTTGTAATCCCAGTATTTGGGAGGCTAAAACAGGAGGATTGCAGGTTCAAAGACAGCCTCAGCAAATAGTGAGACTCTCATCAACCTAGTGAGACCCTGTTTCAAAATAAAAATAAAATAGGACTGGGGGGTGTAGCTCAGAGGTAGAATGCCCCTGGGTTCAATCCCCAGAACCACACACACACACACACACACACACACACACACAACACATGTGTAAGCATAAATAACATATTTATTCCACAAATTTATTTGTTTTTATTTCAGCTTATTTTCTACAAATGTGGGTATGGTCAAAATGTTCACTTAATTTGTGTTCTATCAACAGTAATGCTAAATTATGCAACCACTCTTAAGTCATTGTAGAGCTTAAATAATATATTGGTATTTTTCAACTTAGAGAAGCTTTGATCTTATAAGGCAGTGGAATCAATAAGTATCAGTAACTCAGAAATGAAGCAAGAATTTTATGTAGTATATTTACATTTACATATGAAAACTATCATTCCATAGAAAATATTACAAAATATATTGATTTTATATTATTAATTCATATTTATATATCTTTTTTCAAATCTCTTAAAATAGTAACTAGAACTTTTTAGTTGTGTGGAAAATACTGTCATGCATGCTACAACTTATATTTATATATTTATAAGTAATATGAATTATTTAATATTATAACATGATCCTTTCTCACCATGTATGGTAGTGGCAAATACTGTACTACTCTGAATATTTCTAGAATCACAAATGGAAGTCTGGAAGAAAAACACGACAATAAACATCCTGCATTATTAGAAATTACATTCTATTTGCGCAAGATCTATCGCTCTCATGTTGGTTAAGAGAAAACATTTGACTAGCAGGTTAGTTTGTTTTTTCTCTTACCCAAGAGTTTCCCCTTACCCACACAGTTCTTGCACTCTGAAGCCATGCCCATCACTGATGTCAAATAAACACAACTTTAATTAGACCCAGCTGCTTTCTGTTTTAAGTCTATAGGACAGGAGATGTGGAAAAGCATTTCCCTTAGGACTACATCTTGTTAGTCACAAGAATACATATTCAGAGTTTGGGGTCTTGCTATGCCAATGTAGAATAACGGCTTCCAAATGACAGGTGCCCTGTGCTCTTTAATAAACTGACTTTTGTGAAATGGTGATATGTGGGGTCCATAGGCTTAAAGGGTCCACAGCAGGACTTGCCTGGGTCTAAAAGTGATCATTCACAGGACTGGGAAATCTAGATGAACACTACTCGATTTCCCAATGAGCCACACAGAGTGTTGCTTCTCTGCACAATTGCTCTATTTATTTTCTTTCTTTCTTTTTTATTATTATTATTTTTTTTTTTGGTAAGTTGGCTTTCTCTGCTTTATGTGGTTGCTCTGCTACACAGCTGACTTGTTGCTTTGGAATGGAATGGCTCTGACCCTGCTCTGCTGAATCTTTCAATTTAAGCTCCCATTGCCATTTTAAAGAGCCTGTTCTCCCAGGATTCTGATTCCAAATTCTTAGGAAAAAACAAACAAACAAAAAAACCCAATCTGATTGGCTCGGGTTGGATCATATGTCTACTCTAGTTCAGTTGGGCCAAAAGAAGCAAAATATCTGGTGTAATGTCAAAGTTATACATGAATCTTTTAGAAATTCAGAGTTGATGACCTATTGACAATTAGAATCTTCTTAGTACCCAGGAATAACACTATTCAAAAAGCCAAACATTTTATTTGTGTCTTATTCTTTGAGAAGTAGGTGTTTTACTGTTGAGCAAATGATAATTATGAATTTTTTAAAAATGAATTTAACTATGTATGTATAATTCTATATGTCAAGGCAGTGGTTTTACTGTTCTGGTTTTTGTATTGCCAATGCTATATATTAAATCAATAAAGGATTATTTATTTATTTATTTATTTTTTGCAGTACTAGGGATTGAACCCAGGGGCATTCTATCTCCAAGCTACACCCCCAGCCCTATTTTTTATTCTTTATTTTTGAAACAGGGTCTCACTAAGTTGCGGAGGGCCTCACTAAGTAGCTGAGGCTGGCCATGAACCCGATCCTCCGGTCTCAGCCTTCCAAGTACTGGGATTACAAGCGTGCGCTACCACGCCCGGCCAATGAAGGATTAAACGAATGATGAATTCCTTCTATATTCTATCAGATGTTTTAGATGACATTACATAAAGAACAAGGCCTTAGAAGATATTACACAAAGAATGAGATCTATGATGTCTAATGCTAACTATGTATCTCCAGATAGTTCATTTATTCTTGCCTTTTTACCCAGAAAAGGTCAAGCTCTTTTTCATGCTTTAATAGACTGTTCTTCCCAATATTTTTTTTACCCATTCATTCTTAAACTCTTAGTCTGTGGTTGACCATGAAATTCTCTGAGGCACTCCCTAACATCTTCATGGCTTTTTAGGTATCTAGTCTCTTGTTATGTTAGTTATTTCATTTATAATAATTCTCTAAATATATGATTATCATATTTGTCTAGTTGTTCATCTCACCACTATAATGAAAACTCTATATTCCAATATCCAGCTATGATCTGAATATTCAGATATGATTTTAGCATGTAATGGGTTCTAATTATTATTTGTTCAGTGTATGAGTTAATTATGAAACAAGAAGGCTGAACTGGCCCAAGTTGACCACAGTACTAAATGGTGAAATTTGTATATCACTAACTGAAAATTAATGTGATAAGCATCTTACTGGAAGCATCATAGGCTATACAGAGCTGAGATAGGACAGAAAAGTTCTGCTAAGTTCAGGGTGGAGATCTGTTGGTGGGGAGGATAGGGTTTACAAAGGAAGTGATGCATGATCTCTATGTTAAAGGATGAACAAATTTGTTTTTCCAGACAGGGAAGGAGTGATAGACATGTCTGACAGAGTTCTGCAATGGTTTGTCACTCAAGAATTGTAAAGGGTAGGGCAAGATGCATGAAATTCTCAGCATACTAACTGATCTAAACTCCTTCCCCACTCGAAAGAAATTTTAATGTAATGAAAGCAAGTGAGGAAACAGTTATTACTAGCAATAGTGTCCTCTGCCCTACCAAAAAAAGAGTAAATTATCTACAAAGCTGTGTAAAAGACATGAGTTGTAACTTCAATATTTAAAAATACTTCCAACCAAATACTTCCCAAAATACTACCAACCAATCTTTAAAATTATCCCACCTCTATCATGAAGATTTAGATGACAGAAGAATGTTTTATTTTGTATCATTGCAACCTTTTCCTCACTCCCACCAAGCACCCCCTTCTCTCTCTCTCTCTTTTGTGTGTGTGGGGGGGTAATTGTGTATTGAAGCCAAGAGCATTTTACCTCTGAGCTACACTCCTAGCCCTTTTTACTTTGTATTTTGAAACAGAGTCTCACTAAATTGCCCAGGCTGGCCTCAAACTTGCCATCCTCCTGTCTCAGCCTTCCAAGTACTGGGATTACAGGTGTGCACCAACACACCTGGCTATTTTCTTTCTATGTGTCTTGCAGATGTAAGAGAAATGATGGTAAGAACCTCACTCGGGCAAAACAGGGACTTCATGACACCTAGTTTGTGACCTAAGACCAGAAAAAAGTGATAAGACCTCTGGTGGGTCAATAAATTACCACAATCCCCATATCAGAGATTGAAGTCTGGTGTTCATGCTACACATAGGTCTCCAAGACCTGACAGAAGAAAAGCTGTTTCATCATAGGTATGGATGGATGGTGTTCACTAACCACGAGCTCCTAGACAGGTAGATCTGTTATTGAAATCTCAATAGCAATAAAGCCAAAGAGTAATCTTAGTAGAGGTATTTAGCTTCAACAGAGGGAAATGAAGCCCTGACCACGGACTCTCTGCAACCCAGATCCAATTTGCTTATATCCCCCAAAGAAATAGAGAGAATATAAACTCGATAAAGCATATATCCACACTAGGAAAATGATTCAGAGGTTATATCAACAACTTGGTGATTCATTCATAATTTAGATAGGAAAAAAGTGTGTCAGCTGGAATATATTTGGTGTAAAGATCAGAATTCCATCAGTGTTAGCCCCAGGCTGGAGCAATTTCAGTATTGTCTTGTACTTTTCCATGGTCCCAAGATGAGTGTTTTTAAAAACTCACTTTAATAATGCACTGATTAGTGGGAGTGGGGCTCATGGTACAATTATTATGCCTTAATAGCTTGTCCAGCATATCTTCTATCTACCGACAGCCATTCTCAGTTCAATCTCATCAGTTTCCCAAAGAAATGGTCTCAGACTGGATGCTGAAACAGCACTTCTCAAATAAGCAGCAGCTGAAAACAGACCTATGAATACGGGCCAACGGAACCAGAATCATGACATGTTTTCCCTCACTCTTACCAGATACGCAGGCTCAAGCATTCAATTCCAAACAGACTGTTTTGAGAGCAAATTATATCAAGATAGGTATTTTATACTCATGTATCATATACTATGTATCATTTTATATTCTTTTACATAGACTACACTATAAAAACCCTTTATTTAGTTATACTTACAGAAGAATGTCAGTGAATTTTACCAAAACGTAAAGCTTACCACTTTAAATACCAACAACTATTCTCTGTAAGGTGGGGGTAATGATAATTCAAATAAAGTATGTGAGCTGGGCGTGGTGGCGCACGCTTGTAATCCCAGTACTTTGGGAGGCAGAGACTGGAGGATCCGGGTTTG